>JAYXIM010002573.1:0-274081 GCA_037575425.1 Anastrepha fraterculus
AAGTCGGATACAAATTCTTCAGCGTAGACAGATATGGGAACTTCCTTACTAAAAAGACAAGCATAAATCTAGACTTGGCAATCATAAAGTCTATATATGTATTTAGAAAACGACATTTTCGGTGTAAATACGGCCCCCAAGCAAACAAATCGCCTTCACTAAATGAGATAAAAAATATAACACAATTTTGGTAAACATTTTCCAAACTATTCTAATTCTTTTTTATGTTATTATTATTTCTTGCATTTGAATACTTCCTCTTTTATGGCATATTGTAATTACAAAATTTTCAAAATCAATTACACGCAGAAATTATAATAAAAAATAATACAAAAAAATAACGTCAACTTGAAGTTTCAATGGGTCCTTTTGAGATGATGGAATGAGTTTATAACGAACAAAATTTATTGCCGAGCCATATAGCAGATGCTACGAAAAGGCATCGATATCAAGTGGCAAACTCTAAAAAAGCATGGATTATTTATTTCCGTGCAGAGGCATCGACAAATTTCAGGCAATGCAATTCCGACCTGAAGAGATCCTTAGTTTGGTCATACTAAACTCTGTGCGCTATTTCTGTAAATTTTGATGAGCGAAACTAGGACACAAAACTTGTCTGCTTTTGTAACAAATTTGCCATACAAATCTATGAGAAAAACAAACAAGATAATTTGAGAACGTAGATGAAAGCAAAACAAGAAAGTTCGCATGTTTGCAGCTACATTTCATTGGGCTCAGGCACAACATTTAGCTCACCCTTGGGTTGATTTAACAGCAATAACTCTGGGACTCTGAAGAGCTCCCATCTCTAAACGTTTTATCACAATATACTCCAAGAACCAAGCTGTGATAAAATGTGCAATCAGTGCAATAATATCGCTTCGAAGGGAGCTATTTAATGAAGGAAGTCTCTAAACAAACTGGCTACGAAGTATCAGTTGACCTCAACATTTACAGTTTTTTCCAGAACCAGCAAAACAATTGGAATGAAGTTAATGCTATTATTTGAGACTATGCTGGCAAAACAGGGCTTAATTAGTAAATCGAATTATTGAGCACGAAACTCCTGATCCTCACTATGAAGTTAAGTCGAAGCAGAAGTTAGTGACACAATAAAGGGGTATTACCATCTAGGAAGCGCTGGATAGTAGCTTTTTGTTTTTTTTTTTTTTGGAAAATCTTAAAAACCCTGCAGATCGAAAAATTGAAAGCGAAAATAACTCGAGATGCAGTTGTTTTGAGAGTAGTATTGGAATGGCTCCTGTACACAAATTATGGCTGCGAAACTCCTTTTTCTGTAGTCCAGATTGAACCATTTCAGGCAGTAAATATCTATCAGCAGAAATATCTAAAAAGCTCCTAAAAAAAAGTGGATTAATGATAAAGAAATAAAGCTGGTACACCGGTAGGGTGAGGTAACCTACAGGACTAAGATAAGAATATTTAACATAGCTTGAAGGTGATGAGGATTAGGTGGAAGAAATTATGAAGGAGAGCGTGGAGTATTAACCCGGTCACTTCTCCCACTTTGGCAAAGACGTGATATCACTATCATAATAAACATTATTTTGACTGTCTGGCAAACTTATATTGAATGCATATACTTAGTTTCCAGTTATATTCTACAGGTCAGTCCATAAGTTCGTGCGTTCTTTAAAGGTGGTTTTAAAATTAATAAAAAAGATGTTTAAAGTATTTATTAATCAATTAAATCTTTTTCTTCATTATCTACAATGTCTTCTAAACGGTTAGGCAAATTTTAATCCCCTGCTCAAAAAGATTGTTTCCTTGGAGCCAAAATACGCTTCGATAACCCTTTTTATAGCTTCTAGTTACTCATATGGGATTGAAGTCGACGGAAAAGGTGATAATCAGAAGGCGCAATATCTGGAGAGTATGGTGGATGCGGCATTAGCTCCCATCCGAGCTCGTTCAGCTTGCCTAATGTTTGCCTTGCGGTATGAGGTCTTGCGTTGTCGTGGTGAAACAAAACTTTGTGTCTATTCACTAAAGACTGTCGATTTTTGTTCAGTGCCTCAGTCAGGTTTGATAACTGATGGGAACAATAATCAGCAGTTATCGTTGGGCTTGGTTACAGAAGTTCATAATAAACCATAACGGCAATATCCCACCAAATAGACAGGAGAATCTTCTTGGGGTGAAGGCCATCTCTTGGGGTCGGTTCTGGTAATTCATCTTTATCTAACCATTGGCGTTTGCGCACAGAAATATTATAAAGGACCCATTTTTCATCACCAGTAACGATACGGTTCAAAAAACTTTCATTTTCAAGCCGTCGCAGCAGCTGGGAACACATATTCACTTTCTGCTGAAGGTTGGTGACGGAAAGTCTAGTCTAGAAAGTGCCAGCTTTGAAACCTTTCCCAACTGAACCAGGTGCCTGTGAACGGTTCCATGCAATGAATTTAACCGCTGAGTTATCATATCGACTGTCAAATTTGGCTCAACTTCCACGAGTTTGAGCAAGGCGTCGGAGTTAAAGACTTCAGGACGACCATCGCGCGAGGCAACCTCCACGTCGCAGTTACCACTTCGGAATTTTTAAAACCACTTTTGCGCAGTCCTTACACTCACGATATCTTCCCCGTGAACAGTGTTTATTTCTGCAGCAGCAGTTGTTGCATTTTTACAACTTTTATAAAAAAAAATACAAAATATGCCTTTAATACGCGTTCGATGGTTCCATTTAATTTTTTAACAACACATGCTTCTATCAGCGATTAAAATCACTTGCTGTATGTACAATAATCAAAGAATAATTTTTTGTTTGCAAAAATCGTACAAAAGTGAAATTATGGAGGAAATACGCACGAACTTATGGACTGACCTGATACATACGTCACTCTACATCCTGCGTAGAGGGGCAGTCACTGTGACCTAATACATATTAACTTATTTTTAAGTAAAGTGCATTTCTCACTCATAAAACAACAGTTCATATATACAATTTGCTTTCGTTGAACATTTTAATATTCTAGAATAGCGCATTATAAAGGAAATATATTTCAATGAATTTAAAAAAAATATATCACACAAAAGCAGAAAACAAACATTCATTGCCTCTGTAAATCTGGATATTACTTGGTGCTCAAACAATCCAACGATTAAGCCCTTTGTTTTGGTAGTAATGCCAAACTAGTGCAGCGATTTAGAACACCTGTTCCCAAAACACGCGCGCTACCCACACATGCGTACGATTACATGTTATGAAATTTCGTTTTCAATTCCATAAAGGTTTCTTCTTTTTTTGATTTTTCTCGTATCTTATTTTTTACTTATATATGTATATGTATGTACATACATACATATTAACTTTTTTGTTTATTTTTGCATTTTTTTCATATCAAGAAATGCTGCTGCTGTGACTGTGCGCCCGCTGTTGACCCTTAAGCCGCTTATGGCATTTAATGTTTCGTTTCAAGCAATAAAAGTTTTCACCTAAAAGATCTGTAAAGTTGAAACTGTGGCGCTATTACTGCGACCAGCTGCATTTGATTGGTGTTTGCAGGCTTAACACACATCCAACTTACTTCCCATGTATTTCTATTTCATTTTTGGTTTTGTTATATTTACAAATATTTCCCACAAATATGAAAAATATTCATTCATTTACTTATTTTTTGTGCTCTAGTTATGACTTAGATTTCATTTTCCTGTGTAAATAAATTTGATTTTAATTTGAAAATTTTAAACAGATTCTTAAATTAAATACTCAATGGAAAACATACAGGAGCACAAAAGTATGCAATAAATGTTAATCACAGATGTTGAGAGCTCAACTTGGGGCCTTGTGTCTTGTATTCACGCTTCAAATTGATTAATCTTATTTATTTAGACAAGGAAAATCTTAAAAAAAAATCAAAATCAAAATCTTTATAAATAAACATTAATGAAAAAAGAAAAAAAAAACAACAAAAAAATATATGTGGAAAGTTTTAAGTGTAGCTCAGATTGAATTCTGGTTGAGTTATGGTTCTGTTGAGTAATTTTAACTTTTGGATTATCGAGGAAACTCAGTGCAACCTCTGGTTAAATCTTCTATGAGGCACTGAATTATTTCAAATAACCTAGTTAATACATATTCGTATATATATACAGCTTTTTAATATTTAAATTGCTTTTGCTTTTTTTTTGTTCTTGTATTATTTGTTAATTCTTTAGATAAAATCATATAAATCATTGTTCAAAACCTGCCAAAAATTATGAAGCATTCAACAAATTTTCATACAAATTTTGAATGCTTTAACCTGGATCTTTAGAGACTTTTGGGGTACGTAGGGACATGACTCATGAAATTCCAGTAAAATAAGTGCAAGTCTATGCGGACAAAATTTTGTTTGGATTTAAAAATAAATTTTTCATGTCGGCTTTTTTCATTTTATTCCATATAAAAATTGATTTCTTTTGAAATAAAATGCACAAGATTGATTGTAGCAATATTGAAAATAATCAACTTAAATTTTTATAAATTGCATTTGTTATATAAAAAAAAGCCGCAAAAGTCTACCTCTTAAAAAAAATTCAACGCGATTCTTAAAACGCCGCTTAAAACTTGCTCTTTCTTCTTCTTAATTGGCGCTATAACCGCTTACGCGATTTTGGCCGAGTTTAGCAAAGCGCGCCAGTCGTTTCTTTCTCGTGCTAACCGGCGCCAGTTGGACACACCAAGTGAAGCCAAGTCCTTCTCCACCTGATCTTTCCAACGCAGAGGAGGCCGCCCTCTTCCTCTGCTACCACCAGCTGGTACCGCATCGAATACTTTCAAAGCCGGAGCGTTTATATCCATTCGGACGACATGACCCAGCCAACGTAGCCGCTGGATCTTTATTCGCTGCGCTATGTCTATGTCGTCGTAAAGCTCATACAGCTCATCGTTCCATCGTCTGCGATATTCGCCGTTGCCAACGTGCAAAGGTCTAAAAATCTTACGCAGAATCTTTCTCTCGAACACTCCAAGCGTCGCTTCATCCGATGTTGTCATCGTCCAAGCTTCTGCGCCATACGTTAGGACGGGCATGATGAGAGTCTTGTAGAGTGTTAGTTTTGTTCGTCGAGAGAGGACTTTACTGCTCAGTTGCCTACTTAGTCCAAAGTAGCACTTGTTGGCAAGAGAGATTCTACGTTGGATTTCAAGGCTGACATTGTTATCGGTGTTAATGCTGGTTCCTAAATAGACGAAGTCTTTTACAACCTCGAAATTATAAGTGTCTACGTGGGTGCCGATACGCGAGTGCGCCGACTGTTTGTTTGAAGACAGGAGGTACTTCGTTTTGTCCCCGTTCACCACCAGACCCATTCGCTTTGCCTCTTTATCCAGTTTGGAGAAGGCAGAACTAACAGCGCGGTTGTTAAGGCCGATGATATCGATATCATCGGCATACGCCAACAATTGTACGCTCTTATAAAATATTGTGCCTGAGCGATTAAGTTCTGCGGCTCGTACGATGCTCTCCAACATCAGGTTAAAGAAGTCACACGACAGCGAGTCACCCTGTCTGAAACCTCGTTTGGTATCAAACGGCTCGGAGAGGTCCTTCCCAATTCTGACGGCGCTGCTGGTGTTGAGTAACGCCATCTTACATAGCCGTATTAGTTTTGCAGGGATACCAAATTCAGACATCGCGGCATACAGGTAACTCCTTTCCGTACTGTCGAATGCAGCTTTGAAGTCGACGAAAAGATGGTGTGTGTCGATTCTCCTTTCATGGGTCTTTTCCAAGATTTGGCGTATTGTGAATATTTGGTCGATGGTAGACTTTCCAGGTCTGAAGCCACACTGATAAGGTCCAATCAGTTGGTTGACGGTGGGCTTCAGCCTTTCACACAATACGCTCGCTAGAACCTTATAGGCGATATTTAGAAGACTAATCCCGCGGTAATTGGTACAAATTGCAGGATCGCCCTTCTTATGGATTGGGCAGAGCACACTTAAATTCCAATCGGCAGGCATGCTTTCATCCGACCATATTTTGCATAGGAGCTGATGCATGCACCTTACCAGCTCCTCGCCGCCATGTTTGAATAGCTCAGCCGGCAGTCCGTCGGCGCCCGCGGCTTTGTTGTTCTTTAGCCGCATTATCGCTATTCTCACCTCGTCATGATCGGGTAGCGGGACGACAATTCCGTCGTCAACGATTGGGGTATCGGGATCTTCACTTTCTCGGTGACATGCGCAGCTATCCCTGTTTAATAGGTTCGAGAAGTGTTCCCTCCATAATTTAAGATTGCTCTGTACGTCAGTCACCAGTTCGCCGTCTTTGTTCTTACAGGAAAACGCCCCGGTCTTGAAACCTTCTGTAAGCCGCCGAACTTTCTGGTAGAATTTTCGGGCGTTGTTCCTGTTGGCCAGCATCTCAAGCTCTTCGCACTCACGTATTTCGGCCTCTCGTTTCTTCTTTCGGATAATACGTCTCTCTTCCTTTTTCAGCTCTCTGTAGCGATCCCACATGGCTCGCGTTGCGCCCGATCGCAGCGTGGCTCTATAGGCGGCATCCTTTCTTTCTGCGGCAGCATGACATTCCTCGTCGTACCAGTTGTTTTTTCGGGCTCGCCGGAATCCGATTTCTTCTTCGGCGGTGGTACGTAGGGAACGAGAAATGTTGCTCCATTGCTCGCGCATGCCGGGTTGTTGGGCAGTGCTCTCCGAGAGCAGGAGTGAGAGTCGAGTGGCGAATCTTCTGGCTGTCTGTTGTGATTGCAGCTTTTCGATGTTGAACATTCTTTGCGTAGGTAGATGTACGTTTTTTGCTGCACAGAGGCGGGTGCGTATCTTGGCTGCAACAAGGTAATGATCCGAGCCGATGTTGGGTCCTCGGATCGTACGTACATCTAATACACTAGAAGCGTGTATTCCATCTATCACAACATGATCGATCTGGTTTCGCGTTTTTCGATCAGGAGACAGCCAGGTGGCTTGGTGAATCTTCTTATGCTGGAATCTGGTGCTGCAGACTACCATGTTTCGGGCCCCGGCGAAGTCGATCAGCCTCTGTCCGTTACCGGATGTTTCGTTGTGCAGGCTGAATTTTCCGACTGTTGGACCAAAAATTCCCTCCTTGCCCACCCTGGCGTTGAAGTCGCCAAGCACGATTTTTATGTCGTGGCGGGGGCAGCGCTCATAGGAACGTTACAGGCGCTCATAGAAGGAATCTTTGGTCGCGTCGTCCTTCTCTTCCGTCGGGGCGTGGGCGCAAATTAGCGATATGTTGAAAAAACGGGCTTTGATGCGGATTGTTGCGAGACGCTCGTCCACCGGAGTGAACGACAGTACTTGGCGACGAAGTCTCTCTCCCACAACAAATCCGACACCGAATTTGCGCTCCTTTACATGGCAGCTGTAGTAGACGTCGCAAGGTCCTATGGTTTTCTTTCCTTGCCCCGTCCATCGCATCTCTTGGATGGCAGTGATGTCAGCCTTTACTCTCACGAGGACATCAACCAGCCGGGCAGAGGCACCTTCCCCATTAAGGGACCGGACATTCCAGGTGCATGCCCTCAAATCATAATCCTTAGTTCGTTTGCAGGGGTCGTCATCAATATAGGGAGGTCTCATCCGAGGCTTTTTAAAACTTTTCATTGGGGGCGATTTTTAAGTGGCGGGTCCCAAACCCAACGCACAACCAGCTATCCTGGAATGTTTCGCCTTCTCACTTTAGCTCACTCCCGAACGGGTGTTCGGAAGCTACCCAGAGGATACGTGGGCTAATCCCGGCCGTTGTTAGCTGCTTGAACCATATGCAGAAGAATCGTCCTGGCCATTCCCAAGTGAATGGCGATCAGTAACTTTCCCCACTTGCGTGGACTTCTACACATGGAACCATCCTCCTTGCTCTTTAGTATACCGAAATTCAAGGGATATTACTCAAAATAGCAATGGACATATTCAAAATATTTCCTAAGACTTTAGATCGAAAAGTTAAAAATTTGAAAATAATTTCACATCCGAACTTTTTGATTTGAATTTCATTAAGCCGGCCATACACATACAGTTTCAACTGATAGTTTAAACTGAACAGTCTAAATCGTCAGTTGAAACTGTACACTGTTGAAGCAAACACACATACAGTTCAATTCTTCAGTTTTGGCAATGGATTCGAAGAAGCAAGACGATATCGCCCATTTCGCTTTACTTTTTATCTTGTTAAAAAATAGAAAAAAATCGAAAAAGCGTAAACAATGGTGTAAAAAATGGTTACAAAGGCGAAATCAATGATGTCTTCGGAGTGTCTTGGTCTTGCAAGAAATCAAACAAGTCGTAATACCAGAGTGCCGGCTTGTAAATGCTATCCGCTGATGATCCAGACTTCTTTGACGCTTCAACTTTCTTTTTCTCTTTGCGAAAAGCAGATCTCAAACTGTTCACTTTATTAATAACAGATTTCTTCGTAGCACCAGGTTCAATTTCGTCCAATTTTTTGCTAATTTGGTATATGCATTATCTTTTTTCATACGGTCATGATAATCATGACTCTTTACTTGCCAAAGACAAGGTTCCGATCGATACATTTCAATAAAATCGCTAATTATTTGATTAGGTTTATTACGCGCCATCTTAACTACGCGAAAATTATACTTTTAAAAAGGAATACCACAGAGTACAACACACCTCCTCTTAATTGAACTGAGAAATGTACAGCGAACCCCCACACACGTAATAATCAGTTTAAACTTTCAGTTTAAAAAATTGAAAATTTCATTTGTCTCAGTTCAACTGTAGAGTTGAATTGAACTGAAACTGAAATATCCACACACGTGGATGTTAGACTGTACAGTTGAATTGTACAGTTTAAACTATCAGTTGAAACTGTATGTGTGTGGCCGGCCTTAGAGTTCAAGTTTGTGCCTGAGACAAATTCGTACGTTCGAATTCAGCTAATTAATAAATTTTGTAGTTTTCACAATTTCGAAATTCTTTGTGAGACATTAACTGCATATCGTACGATTTGAAATGTGTGCGGTTTGCAAAATATTATTATATTTATTATCATTATTTATTTAATAAAGGAAATATATTAAAAATTCGAGTTTTTATTTTCTAGCACCAGTAGCTGAAGTCCTTCAGCTGAAATTTGGGAAACACTTGGGAATATTTGTAATATTTAAAGTAAACAATTTTTCAAATTAAAACTGCGAAATATACATTGTTTACGTTATATCCAACCAAAAATGTCAATTTTTTGGCTTTTTCTTAGTTTGTGATAATTCTCCGAAATAGATTTTGCACTGATTTCACCGCACCGTCTTGCGATCAAGACTTATTTACCCGCGCTATGCTAAGCTAGAAATATAAAAATAATTACCTTGGGAAGTATCTAAGTGATAAATGTCTGATAGGGGTGTTAGTTTTGGGACACCATAATTATGGGATGGCTGACAAAGCAGCCAAGGAAGCTAGCACCTCACCAAGCATTTTTCACAACACTTACTTTAAGGCGGATATTAAACACAGAATCAATGCCTTTATTAAAGAACTCACACACAACGATTGGTGCAAATATCAGCATGCCTACAAGCGCATAAATCCGGAACGAAATAGGCCAGATATCCCATCGAAATGCTCCTCTCAGCAGCTAAAAATTTTCACAAGATGCCGTCTAAGTCATACTAAAATTAGCCACGAACACCTCCTAACTGGGAAAGCAGCCCCCGAGTGTAGTATATGCAACCGCCCACTGTCAATAAATCACATTTTAGATCATTGCCCTAAGTTTTCCAATAGTAGGAAAAACATATTTAAAAACCAATCACCTTCCGTCGCATTAAGAAAATACTCACCCGATAATGTTAAAGATATTTACAAGTTTATATGCCAAAACAATCTACTATATCTTGTATAATACAATGATGACAAAATCTTAATGTTCCCTAAATCTAAAGTTGTTATACTCAGTAATGTTAAAATATATTAGATAAACATCAGGCCGATTGTCTTAGTAGCTAGAGCCTCTTTTTTGTAATATAGTTATTTATAATTATATTTCATTGTTAATAAATAAATAAAATAAATAAATATAAATGCGAATCAAATAGAATCTTAGGTAAATGCGATCTCTAAATATTTCTACTTCAATTGCTTAATCATCAACATTATTTCGTCGCCTTCAAAATAGGCTCCATTCGAAACAATACACATATGCCACTCATTAGTCCAGTCATCAAAGCACATTTTAAGCTCGTTTGAAGAAATCTTCTTCAGCTCCTTCGGCCAATTCTCCTTAATGGCCTCTATCGACTCAAAGCGACATCCGCGGGGTGGCAACTTGATTTTGGGGAAAAGGAAAAGTCACGAGGCTAAACCCGGCGAATACGGTGGTTGTTCGATGATATTTGTCGAGTTTTTGGACAAAAGAGTGTTCACAATATGAGCCTTGTGAGACGGTCTATTATCATGGTACAAGATCCATGATTTTCTTTCCACAAATTGGGCCTTTTCCTTGGCACATTTTCTCTCAAACGTCGTATAACTTCCAAATAATATTCTTTAACTACCGTAGAACCATTTGGAACGAATTCCGCTCCAACCATGCACAACACCATGATAATCAAAGAAAACGAGTAGCATGACTCTCACTTTTGGCCGACTTTGACGTGTTTTTTTGGGTTTCGGCTCATATAGATAGCGTCATTCAGTCACCTGTTGACTGGTTTGCATGTCAAACTCATATACCCGCGTCTCATCACCTGTTATGTTGCGCTGGATAAACGTTTGGGTCCGAATTCACTTCATCTTCCACGACTTCTCGGCTCTCTGCAAAAGCCTTATACCTCTCGCAGACCCATGTTATTGATAAAGCACACTAACCATAGGCTCTCCGCCACATTTTTAATGATTCGGCCCACGCAATCCCTTTCAAAACACAATATTTAAGACAAATTCTTTGTTCGATCTTTTTATAGTGAAAATCGCAGAACACTCCTGTTGTACCAACATTCCAGCAAAAAATATTTAGACATATGTGTAACGCGCTTTTTAAATAAACAATTCCCGATATTTTTTTGACAGGATGTACATCAGAATATGATAAAATCAGAATGTAACTACGATTTCTCGACGTACTTCAACCCCAGCGTCACCCATCGATTAGCAGTATTAATGGATCAGTGTTCCAAAATCCATTACTAAATTTTGCAGTTGGTTATGTAACATTTTCTTTAAGCGGATTGAATATCAAATCTAATCTAATTTTCCTGTGTGCCGATTTCTCTGCTTTCAGTGACTACTTAATCATCAGCTATCAAATTACTTGGCTTAAAATAATATAATGTACATATGTACTTACATATCTACAATATTTATTACAGAATGCTTTAAGCATCAAAATGCAAATTACAAATTTTTGTGCATTAAGGTAATACGTTTGTGCTGTTGAGCTGCAAATGGTTGTAATTGCTTTACTACTTCGAACTAATTAGTTTCTGGTATTAATCACCCAATTTGATAATGTGAGTGAATTAATCAAAGGATGCCCCAAATTTGCTAAATCGTGTATATCTGAGCACATGTGAAATGCTTTAGGTGTACTTATGAGCACTGGACAAACATTTATTTCTATAATTGAACTCATTTTCGGGGAAAGTTGAAGCAGTAATACACCAAGTATAGGGTGGGCCATGTAAAATTTGCTTTTCGAATCGGCTATAAAAAAAAAAACTAATCAATATTTCTTCAAACTTTTTTTTTTATTTTGAAGATTAAACATTGCCATTTATGAATCAAAAATAATATCGTTCAAATGACTGCCACGACTGGCTTTACAGTAAGCCATTCGATCAACCCAATTTTTAAGCACATTTTCGATTGTTTGGGCTCCAATTTCATGAATGGCAACTTCGATTTCGTGTTTTAAAGCGTCAATCGTCTCTGGATGGTTCGCATAGCATTTGTCCTTAACGGCTCCCCACAAAAAATAGTCCAACGGGCTTAAATCACAGCTCCGAGGCGGCCAATTGATATCGGAATTTCGGCTGATTATTCGGTTTTCAAAAACGGTATCCAAAAGTTCGAGTGTAACTTCGGCAGTGTGACAAGTTGCACCATCCTGTTGAAACCAAATGTCGTCCATGTCATCCTCTTCAATTTTTGGAAACAACTCGTTGAGCATGTCACGGTAACGCTCACTCATTTTCGAAAAAAAAAATGGTCCGATGATGCCGCCAGGCCAAAAACCGCAGCAAACAGTGACCCGTTGTGGACACATTTGCTTCTCTAGAGTAACGTGTGGATTTTCTGTAGCCACCGATGTGAAAATGAGCTTCATCAGAAAAAATGATTTTTCGGTAAAAATGCTCGTCTTCGGTCAAACGATTTGCTGCCCATTGAGCGAACCGGAAACGCATTGGATGGTCATTAGGCTTCGGTTCTTGCACCAATTGAACTTTGTAAGCCTTCATACCGAGGTCTTTATGCAAAATTATCCTCAAAGAAGTGCGTGAAATGTTCAATTCTTGAGAACGATGACGAGTTGAGGTTGTTGGATGTTCACGCACATTTTCGGCTACAGCAGCAATGTTTTCGGGTGTACGCACTGTAGGAGCACGTTCACGTGTTGTTTTATCCATTAACGATCCACTTTCATGAACACATTAACAAATTGATCCACAAACTGTGTTGTTGGCAAATCTTTTTTTTGGAATTTTTTTTTTCAAATTTCTCACAGTTTGTTTAGAAGACTCACCACTTTGGAAATAGGTTTTCAATTTTTCCTAATTTTGTTGAAGCGTATAGTGTCCCATTTCGTAAATGTCAAACCTTTAAGTAAATCATGAACACATTTGACATGTCATTTGTGTTACCATTCTCAAAAAAATAGGTGGTTCAAAAAGCAAACGCTATATGGCCCTTTGAAGATATACATGCGATAAAAATAATATAGCGGTTAACTTTCACCTGCCCGACCAACATGATTAACTTACGGATGACGCAGATCGATTAAAAAAGGTAGTGGGAATAGGTTGAGGTATACATGGACCTGGTGCTAGCCTCTCTTTCGCGATGGGCGTATGGCCAAGAGAAAACAAGCACACAGACGAGATGGCAAGAGAAATTTCATCCGTTGTTTCATCGAAATTAGAACCAATATGTGATTTAAGCTTTGCAACATTTAGATAACATAAATTTTTATTCAATATTTTTGTGCTAGCTTTCATTTAATTTATTCAACTTTATCGTGATTTTGAAGTGCACAAATCATTCACATAAATTCCAGTACAAAACAATAGAAAAATTTGAAAGAATTCCAAAAAATTTTCCAATTAAATCCTTTGGGTAGGCAATACAATTTTTATAAAACGACTTATTTCCCAAAAACTTCTTTCTACCCTTACCTTAATTCATATAAACACATATTGCACACATTTCTGACCTATGTAATCAGCTTTCATGTTGATTTAAAAATTTCAACTTTGCGAAATCTCTTAGAAAAATATTCCACACATTCCAGCATGCGGTTGAAGCAACATCGTCAATACGATAAAATACGCCAGCAAAAATTTCACCCACATTCAGCTACGGAAGTACACACACACATATATAAATGCATACACACATATGAATATTATACTTATATAGAAATATGTGTGCATGTATGTGTATAGATATATATGTAGATATAAATATATTCGCAAGCATTCCTTTATGCCGCACAGCCATCAAAGTTTATTGTGCATGCTGTTTCATACGTTTAAAGCATACTTTACGGCAATACTAAATCCATACATACACATACGTATGTATATTTATATGTTTACCAATATGCCCGAGCACACAAATATACATACATATATGTGGCATGTTCATGTATTAAATACATAACCCACAATCAATAATATACTATTATTTTGAAGAAATCTACTGCATCACCATCACTCAGTAGCTCGAGCTGTGGGTAATTCTTTTATGGCGCGATTGTAGCAGGTCATATCGCCGTATCAATATATTTATACTTGTGCCGCGTATACTACTTTTATTGTTGTTGAGACTATAGTTTTATGTGGTCTAAGCACTTTGAGGCACAGTCTCGTAAAAAAGGAAACACTTCATGTGAGTGAAAAAACATTTAGCTTTTACGGTTTGTTGCATTATTTTTTTTTTATTGAACATACTAAATATAAATATATATTTTTCGTCGTTTCTATGTTTATATTATATCTGCATCGAAGTCACTCATACCCATAGGTGTGCCTATGAAATTTGAAGTGGGAATCAAGTTTAATGTGCCGCCAGCAAGTAGATGTTATTAGCTATCGAAAATCTTCTGACCGCAAACGTTTAATAGATGATTAATATTATATATATTTTTATTTATTTACTATCTGCATAAATAGGGAATCATACAATGCATGTAGATGTGTATATGTAGGTACACAAATGTATGTGCATACGAGTACTCCTATATGCCTAGAACAAAGTAAAAAATTTATCAAAATTGGTTTTTTATTTTATTTGAGATGAAAGTCGGAGATGGTTTGGTCCTAACACTCAGCAAATTATACGTTTTTTAATTCTATTAAAATGTGGGAACTAATGTAAAGATATTAAAGAAAGCACTAATGAAAAAAATATTATACCACCTAAGTTTTATGTCAAAAACAGTTGAATGAAATACTGAGATATTGGTATCAAAGGAAAGTCATTTAAAAAAACCTGATTAAAAATATTTTTTGGGTGGGGTTGCTTTTGAAAAAATATATTGTAAATCATTTACAAAATTTAATTAAATATTAGAATGCTGGTATAAAAAAATGTACTTAAGAAAATAGTAATCCAAATAGAGATTTCCGAATACAGTTGCCACTTAATTTTTTCGCTTAGATGGGAACTTATAAAATCATTGGGTTAAAAACTGAGGTAGATGTAACACGTAAAAGGTATTGCAAAAGCTATCGTTAAAAGAATTGTGTGGAATGTAAATTGATTACCAAGTCGAATTAAACATTAATGGATATCGAATGTAAGACGAGTATGTATGTATGTTATGTTTTTTATTTTAAAAAGATAAATATATACAGTCTGTGTCAGAAAGAGGAACCGCGACTATTCATGAAGTATAAAAGATATATATTTAAAATTTGTTTACATGAAAGTATGTACAAACTACGATTTGGATTTACTCAATAAACCGTGTAGCCTCCATCGTTGTCAAGCATAGTCTCGCATCTTCTTCATGCTTTGAACCAGCTTTTCTGAGTAGCTCTTCGACAAACAGGACTAGATTTTGCAAACTTGACACACGAGTTGCTTTAAATCCTGGACTGGCCTTACGGCATGATGTGTTTTCATAGTTCCCCACACATTTTCAATGGTGTTGGCGTCTGCGGACTTGGAAGACCAGTCCAATACTGCGACGCCATTTTCTTGTTTTGTTGTTTCTCAATGTGTTTTTCTGAGAGCAGTGGTTTTGATGATGCGGGAAGGTAGGATATGTTCGTCTCCTTCAGTCGATGCTTGATTGTGCTGATACTCACATCTTTTCCCTTTTTATTTAGAATTGTGCGTGCTTGGCGTAGTCACAAAGAAGGGTCTCACTTCAAAAGTTGGATGATCTCTTAATCTTGCTTTTTTGTCGTCACTCGTTTCAAGCCGCGCTCAGAAAAGTCATCAACATTTCGGTACACCTTATACCGCTGATTCCACATCACACAAACTTTTTTGATTTTTTTATCACTTTTGCAGCCGCGGTGGAAGATAATTTCGGCCCTTTCGAATGCGTGCATAAAAATACCGCCTCGAAACGCTTTGTGTACTTCTCACTCATTTTTGTTTGGTTGCGTTTACGGGAAAGTTTCGAACGACACTAATCTGAGTTAGCACTGGCGTCGTAGCCTTTGAGTGGGGCTATTTCGTAGTAAAAAGCAGAATGAGATATATCTTGAAGTTACAAGAAAAAACCGGAGTTTTCTTCTGACACATACTGCATATGCAATGGGTATTTATAACTAGTGGAACGTGTTGGATGTTTTCGGGGTCACCCTATTTACACACTGCGCAGGCGGTAGAAACTACATGCTTAAAAGGTCTCACATATAGGTTAAGATGACTTCCTCTTGCACGAAAAATGAAGCTAATAGCGCAGGCGGAAAAATCATCACTGAAATATTTAATATCTCTAAGTACTAAGTCAGCTTACAAACAAAAGTATAAACGCAGACAGAGATTAAGAAGTTAAAGCAGTAAGAGGCTTCATATTTAACATTAGCGAGATGTCTTCCACTTTTTTACCGAATGAGCTCTGAGGGTACTCAACAAGTCTCCTCAGCAAGGATGCGCGGAAGCCTGTGACTTGACATATGTGCTCGGAGTGTATGTAGATACTGTGGAAACAAATCCATTTCGATGTGTTTCATATAATTCGGAGCATGTCCAGATATTTATGTTCGTTAACAGTTCCGATATTCTCGTCACCAAATTTCCTACTATATGAAAAAGGAATTCTGCTACACTCTCTAAACACCATACATTTCGACTTGGTCAAATTTACCCTTGCATGCTATAATCGCGGATTGCATCGATAATATCCTGCAATTCATTCGGAGAATCGGCAAAAAGCACTAAGTTATCAGCGTACATTAACAGTTTGATACGAAGACTATCTACTTTAACCCCACCAGGTATGAAATCGTTTAAATCATTTAAATACAGAGAGAACAAGGTTGGGTTTAGCAGACAACCCTGTCTTACCCCTTGTTTTGCGTAAAAAGGGGGGAAAGCTCACCAAGGAGCCAAAAATGATTTGAAGTGTCTTCGTATAACAGTTTTAATATTTGCACCATATGAGTCGATAAGATGAGTTACCTTTAAACAATTCGGCAACACATTTAATAAATCAGTCGATTGTGGGCTGTTATAAAGTTAAAAAAGAAAAACGTTCGTTTGAATAACACCCAAGAAATATTTCTGAATACGGATTTTATTAACATTTCTTTTAAATCAAGTTAAAAACTTAATAACCTTTATATATTTGAAAAAAAAAAAAATGCTTGCTTTTAAGTAGATTAACGCGGAAGTGCAAAATAACTAACGTAATATATCTTATAGTTGTATTATTCAGACTCCTTGGAAACTTATTTTCAGTATTTGTCATAAGTTACAAATCTAAATTTAGATAAGTGGCAACCGGCTTCAAAATTTTACTTCTGGATGCGAGTACTTTATATATTGTACTTTTTTTATGGGCCAATTCGTTTAAAATCGGACTAGCTGATCTTATCGAAAACCCGGTTTGCTACAATGCTTATAGGAATTGTTCTATAGTCTACCATGGAAGGTGGTTTTGGTGGCGTTTTTAAAAACTGAATTGGTTTTGTAAGTATACACAAGTGGTTTTTTCAATTTCTCTTAAGCTACTTTTTATCCAAACTGTCAAAATTTCTGCCACTATGCATAGATTTAATTAATTTTTTTTCCTTTTTTTAGGCTATGATCTAATTTACTAATAATTAAGCTTATATACAAGAATACATTTTTATATAATTTACATATTTATAATTAAAAACTTAGACCGAAAATCTTTGTTTACATTTTTTTTCGACTTTGTAGTATTTTTTTCTTATTAAAATTATATGTGATCTCAGTATGCTGAAATACGTTTTTTCGTCTTGATATATGAATTTTGGATCATTGTAAGACATTTTATTGTAAGAAGCTTAATTCTGTTACAAGACAGAATAAGATCGTACTTATGTACATATATGGGTCCCAGGACACTGTGAGGTTAAAGCGAATGAAATTGGCGATGAATTGGCCAACTGTGGATCAGCGGTTCCCCCACAGTGACCAGAGCCAATAATTGGAATCAGTTCTGCAGGAATCAAGATGTGGGTCAACGATTATGAATGCAATTATAAAAAAAGCAATGATCCGGTCTTGAACGCTGCAGGACTGCAAAGTGTTTTGTGACAAGTCCGCAAAAGAAAACTGTCGGACTTTCTTCTAAAACTTGGAAGAAAAGACATTCGATTGATGGTTAATATTCTTACAGGACCCAATCCATTGGGTCAACATATGACCACCATTGGAATCATTGAGCACCCGATTTTGAGAATTTGGGTTCCGATGTTAAGAGAACAAGTAAAATTCGTTCTCTCAAGCTGGAGGATCTATTCAGATTTGTCCAGGAATCTGGAAAAATCTTACAGGTCTAACTACCTCTATTCTATCCTATCTTTTTCCTTCTGTTACGTCCCTTCTTGACTATCTACCATTTCACTTTCCAGAGCTTGAAATACAAAGGGCTTTTTAGCCTGAGTCTTTTCGGAGTTACCAAATCTTTCGGAACTTCTTGGCTCGACTTTTCAAATTTCAAGACATTTTCTAAGTTACTTGCAGTCTTTAAAAACAAATTCAAAACTTTCATTGATGGCCATTTAACATCACGGTATAAATTTTCCCGTTTTTTGTTGTTAATTTGATTCAGTTCCTCATAGTTTTTGTTTTTGGTTGCTAATTTGATTCAGTTCCTCATAGTTCAACAGGCAGATTTCCACTTTTGGTGTCTTGGCTGGTTATGTTTTCGCTAACGTTTTAACGATTTAAATACATTTTAAATGTTCTAAACGGAGATTATTTCAGGTCACGTAATATTTGATAAGTCCTCAAATCCCATCACAAGACTTTTTGCCATGTTCCGAAGGCGAAAATGTAATTTTTTTCACCGTCATAAATATTCAATACCATCATCCGGAAAGTTCGATTTAAGTACCAAAATCCCCTGGCCGAAGAAACGACAAAGAAATCTGATGCAGCCCCAAGTCAAAAAATCGCTATTGATTTTTGGAATTGGTAAAATTTTGAAAGGCGAAAAAGTAAATAATTAATAATCAGCATAAAAATAATTGAAATAAAAATATATGAGCTTTATTAAAAACCCAAACTGAATGCAGAAGTTCGCTAGAAATCAATTATACATATTAAAAGTAAGATTGGCAATAAACGACCTTCTGTCGCAATAGCTTTCCCTGTTGAAATAGCAAAGACAATTCGTTACATCGTTATCGAATATTGCGTAAAAATAATGATTAATAATAAATATGAATAATAAAAAAACTATCTTTTTACTTAGTGACTTATAGAACTTTCAAAATATTGGACCTAAATATTCACCTGTTAAATAAAAATATTTTTGCTTATATCTTGATGATTACACATTTTTTTACTCCGAGTCGTAATGATACTTTTTTATAAGCCGATTGAGAGGCAAAAACATGTGCTAGGTCAACGAAATATCAAGTATGTAAATGCTTAAATTTGCTGCTGAGGCGAATGAAATTAATGCATAACTTCTTTAAACATGATATGCATTTAACGTTTACATTTTTCTGACATTTACTGTATTGATTTTCTGATAAAATTCGCTCGAACTGCTGTTCCTTTTAGTGTTTCCGGCAGTTGAAAAAATTCATATTATTTCTTCCGGCTATTGTAGAAATATTGTTGAAATTGTCACTTAAGCGGAAATGTACGCCAACAAAAGTATAATTGAAGTAAGCAGCGAGGATATAAAACAATTTTTAAAAACATGAAACTTTATGAGCACAAATACATATCTATAAATATATAAATAGAAGTGCTCTCCCGAAACATCCACCGCTAAATATCTGTACGTATGTTGCTTGAAATATGTGCCCACATTTTTTAATACATATTTACATAAAATATATGTATTTTCTCTGAAAGGAAGTGCTGCGTCAGTACCTCAATAATAATAACGACATGCTTCCCCTACGCGCTACGGGAAATCCCAAACATGAATCCCCTAGGCATTAGAAAAATCAAAAAAGAAATTTATATATAGTATTATAAAAAATTACAAAACCATCAAACGACAGGCAAGCACAAGTCGTGTTGATCGCGTCAGAAAACGCAAACGCAGCCGCTTAAGGCAACCGCTATTATCACAGCATTATTTTATATATATTTCAAGTTTCACAATAATATCTAAGTGTATACATATATACTCGCATAAAAATTGTGCGACTCTTATCTAGCTTGCGAAGGGAGGAGTAGAATTACTTACAAATCTACGTCACAGTGGGCAGTGAAAGCGTGGGAGAGCTGTCTATGTGGTAAAACCATAAATTGGTTCATATCTATGGGACAAAAAAAAAAATATATATATATATAGAAGCAACAATGAAGTAGCAGGAAATAAAGCGCACAAAATGAAAAAAAAGAAATATCTACAAATAAATAAATAAAAACAAGTAACAACTTGTAATGAACCAACAGCTGGAGAGCTGAATTGAATTGGATTCGAATGAATTGAATTGAATTACTTAGTTTGGGTTAAAATACGAAGCAAAAGAAAATGATTTGTCGTGCGCGTGACGCCAAACTGTCGGCGAGACAAAACAATTGGAAACGAAGTAACATTGAAAACCGGATAATACATTCTGTTAAAAAAGGACCAAGAATTGGTTTAGGTATTCTTGCCCAGCTAACACCAGAGAATGTTAAACTGAATGACATGGGACGTGTTCGGTTTTGTCGGACGTTTCAAGAATGAACTGGACAATAAAAAGACTTAGGATGATTTGTCTTAACCAACAAGTTAAGCCCGAACGTGATAACATGCCTCGCAGACAGATCATTCACCGCAGAAAATGCAGGGACTGATGTCTGCTAGCCGGCAAACAGATGCGATATTTTAAGCGGTAGTCTACGCACTAGATAGATGCGATTACTTTAACCTTGAGCGCAATTATAACAAGAGAAACAAGCCAGTAATGAAGGCACTCCACTCTTTCCCGGTCCATGGAAACCTTTCCTGATATGTCTTGATAAACTAAATATCTTAGTTGAGAAGAACCAAATAGGTATCCTATGGGCGCAAAGACACATATGAATTTATGGAAATAAAATGGAATACTAAAATACCCGAGAGAGGGGCAACTTCCCATTTATAAGCTCAGAGATATTTTGCGGATTAGGAAAGGATAACTTGTTCGTTCTTATTCAGGAAGTGGAAGAAAGGCAAATACGATTACACTGGGACAATCTACCGGGTATATCGCCTTCAAAATCAATAAACCGACTTAAAGATTATATAGAATTAAATAAAAATAGTTTTACAACCACCACATGAGTTCTAAAAGTCATTATATGTATATTGAATTATCATCTCACTAACCTGGAAATATACTCCAATGAAACTTTCACATCATAAGCGGGACACACACCTGAGTAAACATATTTAACCAGAGGAGGAAATAAAATTCAATCAAATAAACATATTTTAGAGATGATTGAGGAAGTTGAACTCAAAAAAATACTCTGAATCCATGAACTTTCAGGTCGCAGTGTTAACTCCACTTCTAATAAAAATAACACTAATACGAGTAAGACTCGCCGGGGTATGACAGGAGGTAGAGAGGTGTTACATGAGAAGCACCCATACGAAGAGGAGTACTTAAGTATGTTGCTCGATATCTTCACTTACGGTCATATTTTGAGCATGCCGGATTCGATGCTTGAGAGCTAGGAAATTTATCTACTACAGAGTTGACAACTTTTGAGTTTCAGAAAGCACCAAATGAAATAAGAGCAGCACAAAATCTTACTAAATAAAATTTTGATTAATTTCATACAATTTTTTAAATTTGTTTCGTATTTTCTGAACTTATTTGCATGGACTGGAAAGCCTCTTCGAATACATATCTCGTCTAATAAAATAGACTATCGGTTTATTCATTATTCCCCTTTAAAAAATGTATTTCGATACCAGGTCGTGTTACTTTTGCAATTAAAATGTTGGAAAGGTTGTATAAATAGAAGAAACGATTTGTATGGTTAGCATTTGCTGACTTCTTATATCGAAGTTGGTGGCTCTAATGGAAGGTTTACTCTTTGAACATCTAGAAGTACATCAGCCAATTAAACCAGCTAGATATAGTTCGCACTATTATTTTTCACTTCTATTAATAAATTGAATAAATAATGTAGTTGAGTTGAATGTTAAAAAACGCTTTCAGCTGTAGCCACATTTTCTTAATAGATAACAATCGAGTATGTGACATTAAAGGAACTTTTGGTGGGCTTTCGGAACCAGAATTAATAAGTTGATATATTGTGATATATGGTTTTTGTCGCTACAGCTTTAAATATTTCACACTATTTAATGTTCTTAATTATCTATGAGAAATTCATGTCCATTACATTTGAGTTCAGAAGGAATCATTAAAAATAAAGAAATCATTAAATAAATCATTAATAATAAAAATAAAAAGGCATTAAACCGTTCATTCTCAAAAAGCACTATATTTATATTACTAGGTGGCGCAAAAATAGTCAGCCTAACGAAAGATTTATTTTTAATTTAATAATTTTTCCAAATGGTGGCGTACGTCAATCATGTTTGACGCTTCCTAACTATTCAGCTGCAGTATACAAACAGAGAAGCAATGGAACGTGTAAAGGCCAAAATAAAGATTTCCATTACTCTAAATATTTTTTTTCATTTAGTAAAGAAGTTATTCAAAAATAAAGTTAGATTGTTTGTATAGATGAGCCATAGTAACGCCGGTCACACATAACAGTTTAGCGCTTCGTAGGTGGTAATTAGACTTCGAAGGTTGATTTCGTCAGAAGAGGTCACAACTGACGCAGCAGCGGAGGTGATCCCATATCTACTAGGAGAGAATTGAGCATTAATTTGCTCTTTCTAACGCTATCCATATAAAATATACCTTAATATACCTCATACCCTTCTGTGGATTTTAAAATTTTATTTAAACCGACTTTTTCAATGATCGCTTTCCGGTTATTTTTTAACATAGCGTGCAGTTGAAAAAGAAAAGAAAAAATAAGAAAGGCGAATTACTTTAGATTGACATTCACGAAAGTGAAAATGAATTTGTACAAGTGGTTTTATTTGAGATGTTGTAAATGCAATTAAATTAAAATCTTCCATATTATTGTATTGAGTGAGTCTTAAAGAAAATCGAATATAATTGCATTATGTCTTTTGGCATTTTTTGGGTAATTTTCTAACAACTCAGAGAAAATGCATTGACACCTGCACATTTAACATATTTTTTTTTTAATTTAAAGCACAAATAAAGTAAAATTTCCAGAGGTAAGCATTTTTTATAGCAGAAGCACTTCTCACTACAATGAAACTAAGAGTAGCTATATGCTTGTAAAGATATTAAGATATTATCTAAGTTATAAACGTATATTGCACATATTGCATAGGTCTAAAAGAATTTAAGTAGAGAATGACCGAAAATCGATTTTCAAGGCCAAACCGGAAATGTTTCAGGGCTAAAGTAATAAACAAGCGCGGAGCTTTTAAATATATGGTATTTTTTATTAAAATACAGCCAAAAAGTACATAAGTTTCAATCACGGTTTTTAGAAGTGAAGTCCTAGTTGAATATTTCTATATTGTAAGGTAACAACAAAATCTTATAAGTATTTTTACTTAGCAAGCGGTGCTGTTTATCAGTATAGAGCTGATCTGCACCACTAAACAATTGCTCACTCACCATACTCGATGGAAGGGCAGATATATATATAAAAGCAATTTTTTCAACACAAAATGAGGACTGGTCCTCAAAATACCAGCATTTGTTCAAAAAAAATTTTTTTCAATGTTGTTTATTACTACTACGAGTACTACTATTACTTTTGAATTTTTCTGAACGAATAAAAACTAAGATATGTTTGTCCAAGGTTTGGTGTGTTTTTTCACAAGCCCACCCGACGCGGAATAGAAGTTTTGTGGACAAACATAGTCCCAGTCGAAGCCTGAGTTGAAGTTCAGGCGTTCGATATGTTTAAGTGATAGCCAAGGCTACAAAGTCGGTTGCGCTGAGTATGTTTTATTTGGAATATGATTTTTTGCCAAAGGGATTTTCCATAAATGTGAATCAAAATGGAATTAAACAAGCTGCAATTTGTATTCGAAAGTCCAATTATGTATGGAGAATGATATCGTTCAAATATCCGCCGTGGCTTTGCAACACAAAACCAGTCCAAAAAGCAGAATTATCAGGGCCTTTGCTGCGTAGATCTGGCTGAATATTAGCAATGCCATAGGTTACGTTTACTTTGAAGGCATCGGTTGATTGCAACTTATTTGTATACACTAGCCATTTCAAAAAACTTCAAAAGAACTTAACATTTCAATGGGGTCAAATCACACGATCTTGGTAAAAAATTCACGACACCTTTATTATAGGTGTTCGTAATAAAGTTTTATACTCGTAAACTGCCGTGGTCGTTCGGCATTAGCGACTGAGTAATAAACAACTGATGCTTTCCATTTCAATTCAACCGGGCTATTCGGCTCATGTTCTTCGATTTCGATGTAACTCAAATATGTTGCTCTGGTCAAAATAATGAGACACGTATTTTTTTGTTCGCCCGGTAAAAAATTGTTTCAAGATTTATCGGCAATTTTGTTTTTCGGCTCAAAATCGATTTTTTTTTAATTATATAAGAACTTTTTTTAATTGCGCATAACTTAGTCAAAAATGAACCGATTTTAATGATTCTGGGTTCAAAATGATCGTCATTACTTGCACGAGCGATTTCATGTACAAAAAATAGCAAAAAAGTTATTGAAAATTTATTATTTTGCAAAAAAAAAATATGTGTCTCATTATTTTGACCAGAGAGCAACTTATTTAAGTTACATCGAAATCGAAGAACATGTCCCGAATAGCCTGGTTGAATTGAAAAGGACAGCATCAACTGAATAATCCAAAACAACATGTCAGCCACAACTTGCTACCCTTTACCTGTCTTCATAAGAATATGTTATTCATAAAGTAATTCTTATTTTTTCTTTATTGTAGGCTTGATTCTTTTTGAAGGCATTAATGTCCAAACTTAAACTGCGTTAAATTATTTCAGGTCAGTGCTCCTCAAAAGTGATGAAAATATCAAATAATTTTTCGATTTTAATGAAACTTTGCATAGAATAGTTCCTTAGGTCGCTGACTACGGATCCGAACATAGTTGTTGGAAATCTAAAATTTTGGACGTGACGGAAAAATTACATAAAAAGTAACTCAGCTTTAAACTACCTCGTAGAAGAGGTTTTTGGGGTCATTGATATGAATTTATAAAAAAAATATTGAAAACTAAGTAAGAACACATTTCTAATTAAAAATTAAATTATAAGTATCAAAATGCTCACAACGGATCCATTTCGTGGTCTAAGTAGCATCGTTGTCTCTATGTGCGATGCGGCTGCCAAACCTAAGTAACAAAATAATAATAAAATAAAAAAAAAAAATAAAGAAAACTAACTACAGATTTTTAATGAACGCAGACAAAGTCACCGAATTAAAAGAAAATTTTAGATAAGATTCTAAATAATTCCAAAAATAGATGTAAACTATTTAAAGCGTATATTTACTCTGAAGTGGTTTCAATATAGTAGTTTAGGAGGGTATTGATGAGTAGTAGTAGTAGTGAAAATTCGTGAAACGTGGGGACCAGTTCAAGGTCAACAGCACTCGAATTTTAAAAACTAACATCATTTTGAAGAAATAGATGGAAAGAATGCTAATAATTACATTGATCATTCAAATAATAACAAAAGGTGCAAAAACTTGGAATAAGAATAATTTCGAGCAATGAAACATTTCATCAATTTACTTTGAACTTACGACGAAAATATCCATTTAACAAATTTCAAATTTTGATTTCGGTAAATTTTCACAACTTTCAAGGGGCTAGTTGCCAATTATTAATATTATTATTATTATTGTGAGACTGGAAATATCTATTGTGCTTAGTTTACGGATTCAGAGTATTTATCTGAGGCCAACTTCATGGCCCATCATGCAAGTGAAAATCTTTCACCTGTTACCGTCAGTTTATTATTTATTTATGAGAGGGGAGTGCAGAAATTAGTAATTCTTGTAGTGATGACATACACATACAAATAAAATATGTGTGTTTTCAGAGAATAAGGAACTTAAATAAAGGTAAAACAACGAAGATTTTTTATATCCACAAAATCACATTTTAGCTCAGTTGGTATTTGGTATGGATTATCGACCATTGACAATACTTTACATTTGTCCAATTTAGTCAAGCAGTTGTAAGAAGCTGCTCTAACAATATTCTCATATTTTGAGAGCAGAAATGTTAGATGCATTAGTCCTTTCCTCAATTGCTAAAAACAAGAAACTAAGCGGGATTTGATTCCTCAGATCTTTTTTCATGTGCTTGCGTGGCTACAAAAATAGTATTTCATAATAGTTTTTCCAGTGGAAATCGCCCCTCAGCCAGCAATGGTAAACCTCCGGGTGCATTTCCGGCATGAAACAACTTCTCAAGGAAATCATCTGAATTTCGTAGTCTGAAGAATCAACTATTTTTTAGTTTCACTTTTTTTCAAGACATAGTAAATTGGGGGAAACTAGGCCAAACATGTAAATAAATATATCAATGCACAAGCAAACTACGAAAAGTTACATGAATGCACGCTTGCCAAGAAAATCTAAAGCTTTAATACAAGTGTAAGAACAACAAGTTGTCAACTTAAAGTAAAATGGCTGGAAACTATCGAAAAGCGTTTATGTAATCATATAAACAAAGCATGTACACATACATACGAACATATGTTTATATTGTAGCAAGTCCTGACCATAGACAGTACATTAATAAGGCCATAGGGCACTGATAAAACCAACATTTTGAAAAAGGCAAGAAACTGGTCATAATACTGCGACTACGCAGCCATGTAAAGGCATACACACATACTCGTATAATAGCAAATGTTCGAGTAGAGAGATTGAGTGAAGGGACTTTATGTTCGCCCCGTGTAGGTACATGCCTGGTGAAACTTATGATAAGTTAGTAGTAATTCTGTGGCTGATGTGTATGAGTAGTGATGTGTGTGTGTGTGTATGTGAAAATTTATGTAACAGATAACAAAGATAGACAAACAGGCAATTGTAATTTTTTTTGTGACTCCTGTCGAGATGGCAAAAAAAATATACGAACATATATACCTATATACACACGCATACATTCAATAGGCTTGTGCCGATGATGTGTCACTTCACTGCAGCCCATATTCTTTTACTTTCATTTGTTCATACATGGAAAGTAGGAAAACGAGAGGCGAAAAATAATACTAAGAAAGGCAAAAAATAAACTTTGGAGCATAGCAAAAAAGTGTAAACCGAAACAAAATGGACCTTAAGGATACATTAAGTCATATCGATCGTTCCACATCAAAAGCAAAACCGAGTTTCTATTCACTCTTCGCCTATGACCGGAATGCTATTGATGGACTTTGGTAACTTATATGCATACACACATACATATGTAATTATGTAAACATTTGTATGGATTTTTTGTGTACAAAAACACTGATCGGTGGTGCAAGTGAGTAAATAAAAGCAACACTTTCAAACAATAACAACAACAACAAGGCATGTAAACAAAACTGTAAATTGTCATTGTGACATTGTGAGCCATACCAGGTGTTATATGAATGTGCATAGGTATTTTTATATAAGCTAATTCTCCTTTGTGTAGCAACTGATGAGTTGAGTTTCCAATGCATGCCTACTCATAGGTTGCGTATACGCAGCGTTGGCCAATATAGGAAAAAAATGTAAAAGCTATTGCAGCTATTCTATTATTTATTCTGCGCACTATTGATCCGTGCTATATTTTCTGCACAATTCACAACAATGTGCTCTATTTTGAAATGTGCACATGCATACATATACATATTTATAAACATATGTGCATATGTATGTGTTTTCTTCCCTCACGAATTTGACGTTAGTGTGTTTCATGGGTCTCTATCAATTCCAAAGATCACATTGAAATGTGCTACGGTCTCCTTCATAAAAAGTCGCTTTTCAGCATCAACCATGACGCTTATGACAATGCTACGCACTCGTACATACATACACATGCATACGTCATTTCATGTACAGACATACAGAACAAGAGTAACTGTTTGTGACCATATCGGTACGTGTATTTCATTTGGTATGTATGGGTCAAAAACTAGAATAAAAAAGACGAAATTGTAATTTTTTCTGCAGTCATGTATTTAAACGGTATTCGGTGAAGGAATTTAATTTAAATGTTTTCAAACTTCGGTGATGTTAGTTGTTGTGTAAACTATTTTTCAGCTATAAAGATGTCGAATGCTCAATCAAGCAGAAAAATCACTTGTTTGTTGGCGTGTATGAGGTAAAAGGTCAGTCGAAAGCAAAATGTTAGGATAACTCATTTCGCATAAATATTTTTGCCAACACGTGGAAAATGTAGAATTTCGTAGCACGTTAAGCCACTGAAACTTTAATAGAAAATTCTTTAATTTTTAATCGAACTACAATTCAGTGTGTGAATAGAGCGCAGGAAAAAATTATAGTATCACAGTTTGGACAACTTTCCTTTCGTTTCTTTAACTTTTCTGCGCAAATATAGTTCAATATACAACAAATATAAATATAAAGTTTCAAAATTGTGTCAAATTTATAAAACCTCGAAAACTTTTTAATAAGTATTAAAAGGAAAATTAACGGAAATAAGATGAATGTTATCCTGCTATATTTTTTCGCGGTTAGTTATTGCCAATATTAAAAACTATGCCACAGCTGATACATATAATTCGTTAAAATAAAACTTGTACGCTGGTTGAAATAAAAACTAGAATCTACATATTTTAATAATTACAAGGCACATGGAACAGTTACTAACAGGAGAGTTCAGTTAATTTTTTTCTATTTCTTTGCTTTGCAATTATACAACTATAACTATACAACTATATAACTTTAAAAACTAGAAGGTATAAGAAATAAAAAATAAACAACTAGAAAGAGGAAAAGGTTTAACCCATCGTTCTTTTTCAAGTATATAGGTTCATCTGCTGTCTAAACTGAATGATTTGCCCGACCAATCTTTAAGAAATCAATTAATGTAAATGCTAACTAGCCTAATGATATTACATTGCTGGCCAATAGATTGAAGAAGTTGAAGAATTCACGTATCCTGGTAGCCAAATTACTGCAAGCGATGGAGCTTTTGCTGATATAACAGCAAGATGCTGTTGCGATGCTCAAAAAAGTGTGACTACGGTTTTTTAATTCTAGCATCAAATCGGCCTTATGTATTATATGGTTGTGAGTCCTAGCCCATATTAGTGGAGAATGTGATTTACAGATGCCTCCGCACAATAATAAGCGCTTGGTGGTAAAAAACTGTTACAACTGGATTGGGCACACCCTTAAAAAACCAGCCGAAGGAATATCAACGATGGCTTTGCAGTGGAATCCACAAGATTACAGACGCAGTGTAGACCAATAGGATCCTGTTGACGCAGGCTGCATGACGAAACGACCGCAATGATTTCACCTGAACTTAATTGAGATAAAACGCAAACGACTAAAATTCGTGGAAATCATAATTTTTGGCCCTATGCACCACATAATCGGCGCTTAAGCAAGCTAAAATTATAATTCTAAAAAAATATTAAGACATTTTAATTTTTATTAAATACTCAATCACTGCGGGATGTTTTCTAAAACATTCAACAGTTATTTTAATAGGATTGCTATCACAGGTTGAACACTCGAATTTTTCTTACACAAATATAATATTTTTTAATTAAAATATGTTAATATTTGCATTGCATTTTATCAAAAATAGTGAATATGCAGCGACATGGCGCAAAATTAATCATATATAAATTTAGCCATTGAAAATATTTCAAAATATTTAAATATAATTGGCGCTTACCCTCTTTTTGAACTTTTGGCCAGGCTTGTTCTCTTATTGTGGTGGGCGTCCTTGTGTTGTTCCACAACTGGGGGACCCGGTAGTCTAGAAACTTAAAAAAATCGATTTTTGTTTTTTCGATATTTCGAAAGTAAAGTATCTTAAGAATATACTGTGAAATTTTCATGCGGAAATTCCCAATATTATAGCTTCTACAGTTCAATAACTAAGTAGAGAGTGGTCCGCGCGCACCTGTACCTCAAACTTTAAACTCACTTATCCCGAAACGACGATTTTCGGCCTGGTTTTGTCAAAACAAAAAAAAAAGAAAACTTTTCAACCAAATCGTCTTAAATTTTAATGTAGAATCATAATAATAATAGAACCACTTAATTATTTCAATTATTTCGTATTTTTCTGAATAAAAAACTTAAAAGAAACCGATTTTAAATTTTTTTTACTCTAGTATGGAACGTAGCTACAGTTATACTGATTAATAATGTTTTTGGTTTTCGTGTTTGAGATATATAAATAAATAAAATAAAAATAAATAATTGGCGCGTACACTTCTGTTAGGTGTTTGGCCGAGGTCCTCCTCCTATTTGTGGTGTGCAGTTTCAAGCCGACTCCGAACGGCAGATATTTTTATGAGGAGCTTTTTCATGGCAGAAATACACTCGGAGGTTTGCCATTGCCTGCCGAGGGGCGACCGCTATTAGAAAAATGTTTTTTATTAATTTTGCTTTCACCGAGATTCAAACCAACGACCTCTCTGTGAATTCCGAATGGTAATCACGCACCTACCCATTCGGCTACGGCGGCCGCAGGATATATAGAAGAGCCAAAATGGACAACACCGTCCAGGTCCAATTTTTCGGGAGGGTCAACTTAAGCGCCATTTTTTAAATTATTAATATTAATACATTTTTTTTTTGCATTTATGTATTGTAATATGTAAGAGAAGTTAAATAAAAAGCTTGAAAAATTTAAATATTGTTTTTCATTTTTTTTTGGTAAAAAAAAATTCCTAAAAATATACTACATTTTCGAGGTCTACACTCGAAGACTTACCATTACCTGGCGAGAAGTGACCGCTATTAGAAAAAGTTTTTTCTATTGTTTTGGTCTCTCATGCAGTAAGATTCGAACCTACCCACTTCCGAATAATAGTCACGCACCAATTCTTTCAGCGGTCGATTTAAGTGTAGCAATTATTTGTAATTGTTTCTCTTTAAATAAAAAAATAAATAAATAAGAAGTACGTTATTTTGTTGAACAAAGAATCTGCTTTAAATTTTGTGTGCCGAATTAAGTTTTATCTGCAAAAGTATCAAGAACGTTGCAGCAGACTTTCAGTCATCAAATTATGTAACAAAAAGTTATGGACAATTCAGTAATGAAGAAAAAACTTGCCTAGGACTGCCATCAAAATCAACTGAAGAAGAATCCATCGAAGAAATTCAAAGATTTGCTACCTTAAGATCGCCAACTGTAAACTAGAGCTCTCTTGTGTACTGTAAAAATTGCATATTAAACTGTTTTGAATGATGTTTTGTATCTGAAGAAAAAAGTTAAATATTATGTAATATTTAAAATACTTAAGTTTTTGGAAATGTGCCCTCTTAACTGCTGATCTGCTAAATGTGACCCCAAAGGGCCTTTGATTATTCACTATGATTCTTTTGATTACCGCAAAAGGCACTCTCGACATATTGTTTTGACAAATGTACTCGTAGCATAATATTAAGACGCACATTACTAACTTGAGTAGCACTCGGTCAAGCACTTAAAAGAGATATACGCTTTTACGCATATATAGAATATAAGTATAAATATATAAATGCACATCGAGACATCTGTCGTTTTCTTTTTAAAAATTCTTTAATAAAACACAGTTTAATTCTTTTTATTGTATTAATTGAAGAGTCAACAGTATCAATTGCAGCTCATTGTAGGCCAACTGGCGTCGTGAAAGCAAAACTTACTAATACAATGTCAAGTTTATTTATATTTACATGCGCATCACTTTGGACCTTCTGTGACACTGTCCTGCTCTCTGGGAGATGTTTTGTAAATTCGTAGTTCTAGGTAGATAATTTTTCAATGAGTTGGAAGATTTCAGCTCCATACTAGCTCTAGAAGATATCATTACAAGTTCTATATGCGGCATCCCAATAAGCTATGACTCTGAGTTTTTGCCATAGTGGACTGGACTGCTAACATCTAACTTTACCTACATATGGTACAGGTAACATTCCAACCACTAAAAATATTTTCGTAGGTTAAGTACTGGATAACTTCCTAAAGCTATACTGACACAATATTATGTTACAAGTATTTGAAAACCAATATTTGGCCACGTTTCGTTTTATGACGCCAATTGTAGAACTAATACAGCGACTCTTGTTTACATCAAAATTTTAAAAACACCTGTTCAATCACTAATGTTAACACTTCCTCAGTATCTTAGTTACACATAAATAATAATTTGTTTTTATTTAATAAGAGTAGGGTTTCTTCGCATGAACTGCAAGGAAGTCTGTAGTAGTTAATAATACATCGAAATAGCTTCACAATTTTGTAGCTTTAGTTTCATAAATTTTGTGGAATAACATCAAGACGCACACCACAAATAGGAGGAGGAGCTCGGCCAAACACCTAACAGAAGTGTACGCGCCAATTATTTATTTTTTATTTATTTAGTTTCATAAATTCAAAAAATGTATATACACCTGTGCTCACAGTACATATATAATTGGCGCTTAAACCGCTTTTGGTTGTTGGGCCGAGCTCTTCTTTCTATTTGTGGTGTGTGTCTTGATATGGTGTAACCTACAGTTTTAAGCAGACTCCGAACGGCAAATGTTCTTTGTGACACGCTTTTTCATGGTAGAAATAACGGGTGATCAATCATGAGGTGCTTTTTTCAATAGTTAAAAAAAAACCAAAATGTAAATTATGTTCAAAACCTTTATTTATCATTTGAAAGGACATTCTTTGACATTTACTTTTTGAATATGACTTCATTCAAATGTTGGCCGCAACTACGCTTAAGGTGGTCCATTCTGAAGGTCCAATTTTCAATCACTCGTTCGAGCATTTCGACTGGTATGTCGTGAATAACACGCGTAATGTTGGCTTCCAGAGCTTCAATCGTAGCTGGTTTACAGCATAGACCTTGGACTTCACGAATCCCCAAAGAAAAAAGTCCAAAGGTGTGATATCACAAGATCTTGGTGGCCAACTCACAGGTCCTAAACGTGAAATCAGCTGCTCTCCGAAATGACTTCTCAATAAAGTCATTGTTTCACGAGCTGTATGGCAAGTGGCTCCGTCTTGTTGAAACCAAATGTCGTAGAGATCATTAGATTCAATTTCAGGTAGCAAAAAGTCCGATATCATGGTACGGTAGCGAGCACCATTCACAGTTACGTTGCGGCCATCATCATTTTTAAAAAAATATGGACCGATGATTCCACCAGCCCATAAACCACACCAGACCGTTGTTTTCTCTGGGTGTAAAGGTAGCTCTTGAACCTGGTCTGGTTGCTCTTCATCCCAAATATGGCAATTTTGCTTATTGACGTAACCATTGAGCTAGAAATGCGCCTCATCGCTGAACAAAATTTTGCTCGAAAACAGCGGATCTTCTTCAATCTTTTCAAGAGCCCAATCAGCAAAACGGTGACGTGCCGGAAGGTCATTTGGCTTTAGTTCTTGTACGAGCTATATTTTGTATGCTTTTAAATGAAGATCCTTCCGTAAAATTGACCAAGTTGTTCCATACGACAGTCCAAGTTGCTGAGAACGGTGCCAAATCGATTCATCGCGGTTTTCACGTACACTCTCTGCTACTGCCGCTATATTCTCAATGCTTCTTGCTGGACGTGGTCTATTCGGTCCAGAATTATCCACCAATGAATATTCGGATTCAAATTTGTTGATGGTATGTCGAATAGTGTTTAAGGCAGGCCGATTATGTTGACCATAATGCGGTCTAAGCGCACGAAAAACATTTGTCACAGAACGCTGATTTTCATAATACAGTTGAACAATTTGTAGACGTTGTTGCGGTGTGAGTCTTTCCATGATGAAATGCCAAACGCTGTTCAACAAATCCACGATGACAGTTTGCCACAACTCGCGCGCGATCTGTAAAAAAAACGCAAATGAAAAAACTCCTCTTAATTGATCACCCGTTATAATCGGAGGTTTGCCATTGCCTGCCTAGGTTCGAACGCTATTAGAAAAAACTTTTTCTTCATTTTGATGCTTCAGGGAGACTCAAACCTATATTCGCCGCACCAACGCAATCAACTACAGAGACCGCCTATTGCATACAGTAACTTAAATTTCAAAATTTGTGCAAGATTTTCATTAATATTTCAAACTTTTTATTCAGAATTTTCAGAAAAATTCTTGGTATAATATGTTTGTCGTCATAAAATTTCGAAGTGGCTCGAGACCGCGAAAACCAAGAGCTACATCGTTGACCAGTGCACTCTTACTTAGGCTGCTGAATTACCGAAAACTGGAATCATTCTAAAGAAATAACAGCCAGAATAGAGGACTCAAGTGAAGTATTTTATAAGTAAAAAAATGTACTAAGTTTCATGACTTTCATATTGAAAAAAAAATACGAATTGCTAAATGTTACGTGCGGTCTGCCCTGCATTATTCTATGTTAATAGAGACAATCATTGACTTGAACATATTAGAAGCATTAAAAATGTGGAGTTCTCCCAGAGACAGAGTGACCAATGCGGAACTAGTGCGGAGAGTTCGGCAAGACCTAGAATTCCTCATTAGTATTAAAAGAAAAAATGCTACATACTTGGGACATATTATGAGAAATTACTAATACCTCTTACCGCAATTAATACTTCCAGCAAAATAGAAGAAAAATGTGGTATTGGCTGAAAACAGTTATCTCGGCTAAGAAACATAAGGCATTGGACTGGAATCCACAATATGGCAACTTTATTAACAAAAGCAAGAGATCGAGAAATGTATAATATCATGAAATTATTAAAAAAATATAGTTTTATGCTATGATTGTAGAATATTATTCATTATTTTTCGAGTACTACAATTTTCCAAATGCTGTTACCTTAATTGTTATAAGTGGAATATTTTATCTGTTAAATTATATGATTCGAAACTGGATTGGCAAATAAGGAAGAAAATTATGTGGAAGAATGTGCATTGAAACAGTATATAATTGATACCTAAGTTACATACTTTTTTCGATGTTTAGCCAAATTCCTCCTCCTAGATTTGTGACCTAATTTAGGTCAAGTGAGAGCCGAGGTACGATTTCTATTAGAAAATATGTTTTCTGCTATTTAATGGTTCGTATCTACAACGGACATCGAGCCTGAGACCAACTGAATGGTAGGTACACACGAATTTACAATAAGTTTTCTATTGAACTTAAAAATTATTTGGAAAAATTCTTTAAAAAAATGTCTAATGAAATTAGACTAGAAAATAATTTAATTAAAAAGAAAATATTTCGAAATATTCTTGGAGAAAAATAAGAAGAAAAAACCTTTAAAGCTTTCAAATAAGATTTCACTGTCAATTTATTTGAATTTTTCCCCTTTTTCTTTTGCGTCTTACTACGTAGTTTCTCTTATTTATATTTTCTGTGTTCATGCTATTGTACTTTCGCATTTTTCCACTTCTTTTGCGTATTCGTAATTAACAATCTGATAAAACTGCAAATTGCAATGTCGGCGGAGATGGCGGATAATTTCGCTTGTAAGTGGGAAATGAAATGAAAAACTATGATGAAAAGTAAAATTTACATACATACGTAAGTAGTATGTAGTAGTAGTACATGAAGTACACACATACATAAGGTATATATGAGTATAATGTAAAGGAAAAATTGAAAACGCAATGCCAGAGAACCAATTTCTCGATGCTGAATTTATTGTTTCTTAAAAAGTCATTGACAATCCACAACGTTGTTGTTTATTTTTTGGTTTTGTTTGGAAAAATTACTTGGAGATATTCGGCAAAAGAGAATGTGGCAAATGACAACAGATTCAAGGCAGCAATAAAGTAAGTGAAAGCAAGTGTGGTAGGTATTGATGGAGCCATGGAAATTTACTGACACATAACCAATAAATGAAAAAAAAGGAAAAAATATGAATAAGCAAAATTACCTCCGTTGGTGCTAAAATTGCAAATTAAATCACGTTTTAACCGATTTCCAGTCAGCTTCATAAAACACGAATTACAGTTACTCAGTTCGCATGAAAACTTTCAAGTACTCCTATGCACTTTAAATGAATATTGAAGTGAATATTTGTGTGTGTGTGTTCCACATGGATTTACTCACATCGAAAACTTTCTTATCGCATGAGACAATATTCGAACCGAAAGCAAATTTATTGATGCGTATTTTCGCGATAAAAGCACGCTTGCAACACACCCCAACAACCCCTATAAATGTATAGATACACGTACATAGGTATATGTGTATGCGCATGAGCCTTAGTGCATTTTCACCTTCAAGTTAAGGCACTTTGATGAATGCATTGATTTCGCACATCGCCAATAACGACAATGCCAACGATGCCGGTAGCAGAGGCTCAATTGGATGACAGTTGCCAACGCGGCTAAAGTCTTAATTTGTGCATGCATATATCATGACGCAATGCATATAATACACAAATACAACCCCGTATATATGTATATATATGCCTATTCGTACACACACACATACAAGCATTTCGACTACATCAAGGCCTATGAGGCGTATTAAAACGCTTAAAAGGACATTACAACATTGATTGCAGCTGCAAACGAATGTATGTATGCATGTACATATGTATTAGTGTACATGTGGTGCAACGGCCACAGCTGAATGAATGTGCGGTACTGAAAATTATGCTCAATGATTGTTGAAAGAACGATTGGCGGAAATGGCACTGAGTGACGAATGGCCAGATAAAGCAGAAATAGTAGCAGTAGCAGCAAAAGCAGCAGCAAAAGCAGCAGCATCAACTGGGGTAATGTTGGTCGGTGTCATTGCTAAGGCGCTGATGGTATTGGTGGTGGTCGTGTGCAAGTGCAAGTAACGGCAGCGACAATTTTTCGTAGGCTTTGACTATTCAGCAGATTTTGTAATATTTCAATGCCATCAATCATTTTCGATTTTTAATTAATGTTACCTTAATTTTAAGTCCTTTTAATGCGTATCATCGAGGGAATCACTTAAGTTTTTTTTCCTCTAATACGTCGATTTATGGTCCACGATTTATATGCGTACTATATACATACATATATCGATTACGTGCGGCGGAAATTAAAACCGCCTAAAAGTTTGAGAGATTAGTAACTTTAGATATGATAGAATAGAAATAGTTTTTTAACCGCCAATCTTCCTTAGTGGTTTAGTAAATAAAGTTTCCGAATTTTACAAATCACAAAGGACAGTGAGTTCTTGTAGCTTATTCAGCTTCGAGAGAATAAGTATAATGTTTACCGTCACAAAACTTTAACAATAGAAAACTTGGTTCACTTACTGTATTAAAGTAATCACATTATCCTGCTAATAAAAAAATAAGCTATCTCGGCATAGAAGTCTGCATAAAGTTTATCGCAAAGCCTCCCGCACTGGTGCAAAATTTACCAACTATCATAAAATATATTTTTGAAAAGTTAAATAAGTTTATTCAAAATAGTTGCCTAGGTAATCGAGTGACTTATTTAATTAGTTTTTCGAACTCTTGGTCAGGATGAAAGTCCAACTTTGGATTCATTCATCGTCTGCATAGCGCTTATCTTTCACGACCAAATATAATTCTTCAAATTGAAAGTGTTAAGCCCGGGCTAAACGGGGAGAATGGTTTATGGATAGAATATCATATTTGATAAAAACAATCAGCCATTAAACTTCAACGTCACTTCATAACACTGAGATATATAGAACACTGCGCTTACTGTTTGTCTCACTTGAATTATTGTAATTCTTTGTGTATTTTATGAGAACTTTAGTCACTTCACTTTTGACTTTTCTAAGAACGATTTTCGAGTCTTGAAGACGATCTTGAGTCTCCATTCTGTGCTCTGACGGTTGTCAGGCCTTATGGCCATAGAATGAAAGCAGTTGGGGAACTTTCGTAAAAGACTGTTTGTATATAATACCTTATTACAAAAACAGCTTTTTTGATATTCGGAAAAAATTGCCAGTGAACTTATAGATCTTATTATATTTATGTAGTAATGCTACAAATTCAGTTTTTAATTTTCTTAATAACTTAATTTATGAATTTGATCTTGGTGTCCAACAAGTTATGCCGTCTTAACTTCCCATACAGCGCATTTAACAATCGATTTATTACAATATTCAAGCCACCATTAACGCCATGCAGCCAGATTAATTGGAAAAAGTAGTGAAAAATTGGACTGATCGAATGGACCATGTAACTCGTAGCCGCATTGGCCATAAGCCGAATATCATTAAATCAAATAATAAATCATGTCAAAAAATAAATGCCATGGAATTACCTACCAGATAATATAAAAAATAAAATACAACTAAATTCATTCCAACAATATTTCTGTTTTGTATTATCACTTTAAGTTCTCAAGTTAAAAAAATACACTCAATACTTACTCTATGACTTTTATATGAATATAACCCAGATCGGAAGATTTTGACTAGGCATATTCATTTTCAAGTTTTTACGATCTCGGATTTTCGGGATCCTGTTACTATAAAACCGGGATCCCGAAAAAAATCTACTAATCTCGCACTCTTGGGATTGTAATAACAGGATTACTAAAGTTCGCGACTTGTTCCGTTTTTTCTGAGGATGGTATCAATATTGATGGCGGTACGATGCACGATTGTTAAGCCTTTTTTTATGGAAGAACGGCGACCGCCGTAGCCGAACGGGTTGGGGCGTTACTACCATTTGGAATACGGAAAACGTAGGTTCAAATCTCCGTTAAACACCAAAACGAAGAAAAAGTTTTTTCTAATAGCGGTCGTCTTCTGGTAGGCAATGGATAACCTCTGAGTGTATTTTTGCTCTGAAAAGGCTCCTCAAAAACAATATCTGCTGTTCGGAGTCAGCTTAAAATTGTAGGTTCCTCCATTTGTGGAACAACATCAAGACGCACGCCACAAACAGGAGGAGAAACTCAGCCAAACACTCAATAAGGGTGTAAGCGCCATTTATATATATATTACAATACTAAAGGGTTTTCCAATAACAGGTGTTTTTGGTGAATGGATTGGGCTATCGGGAGATGATTCACGATTTTTTATGGCCGGAATTGGATGGTATTGAGCTGGACAACGTTTATTTTCAACAAGACGGCGCTACGTGCCACACAAGCAACTAAACCATTGATATTATATTTTACGAGAAAAGTTTCCGGACCGTGTTATCTCTCGAAGAGGTGATCACAATTGGCCACCGAGATCTTGTGATTTAACACTTTGTGACTTTTTTCTTTGGGGCCACGTGAAAGAGAAGGTCTACACCCAAAGCCCAGGGTCGATTCAAAAGCTCAAAGATGGTATTCGTGAGGCTATCGCGGACATAGGGCAGCCACTTTGCAATTCGGTTATGGAAAATTTCATGAAAAGGATATTATCCTGTAAGCGTGGTCGTAGTGATTATTTGCCTGATGTTATTTTTCACTATTAACGGCATATGTTCCTCTTTATAATGAAATAAATATCCGATCATTTATTTTAAAAAATATCATTTTTCTTTGAACATCAAAATAACAATTCTGTTTGGAAAACCCTATATAATGTACAACACAGCCTGGAAAAAAATTGTCAAAAATCAATGCGAATTCTGAGCCACTTGAAGCTTGCTTTTTATTATACAAGAATGCAATGTGCTATACCACTTCATGCCCAACATTTTGCTAAAAGTTCTGTTTGGAAAGTTTGGAATTTTGATACAAATATGTAAGAGCTTTGCAATTTGCACAAAATTTGGAGCACGTATTAATTTTTTTTATTTTATTAGAAAAATTACTAAAATTAAATCTGAAACAAATAAGTTGTCAAAACTTGTTTGTAATCCCTTATGCATAATTCTTTAATGCAGCACGTTAAAGTCCAATAAACAAAATAATTTTATGTGCTACTTAGTTTAACGAGTGAGTGCTTCTTAGAGACAACAAGCAAGCAAAAATAAATAAAAATCGTGCATTAAAAATAACTTCAAATTCATTCAAAACTATCAGTTGGTAATAATTCCATATTGTTAACTCCTTTTACCTCCCATCAACACCGCTCTCCTGTATTGCTAAAAGGGGAATTAAAACTATTGGCAAAAAGGAATTACACGTCCGTTTTAATTTTTGCATTGTTCATATATTCAAACAAAATTTATTTTCAATTTTATTCAATACAGCAACAAGGCAAGCAAATTGTATTTACATAAACTGATTTATTTCACTCTTACCCAATTGCATTTAACAAGTATTAATATTAGTAATAGAGCGTGCCATAGGCAGAATTTGTACACAAACACACACAGCTGCATATACAATATAACTACATCTACACAGCCACATGCATTCATTTTGGAGCTGCACGTACACGTAAATTATATTTTCTTTATGCCACATTGGTAATTGATATTGAAAATTGTTTTGCTTTTGTTTTTGTTTTTATTTTGAGTTCCCAGTATCGAATACAATACTCGTAGAGACACAACTATGTGTGTGATTGTGTATAAGTATGAAATCGGAAGTACCTAAAGCAATACTAACAGAATTTTAATTACAATTTCGATGTGGTGTAAAATTCAATAAATGAATGCCGAATATGAGTAAGTAGTATCGGCTTGCGAATGTGTATGAGTATGTGTGTATGTAAATAGGTACCCATGCATTACATAGCAACCGCACAAATACATCCACACCGTTCAAATATTGCCTTGCTGTGGATTCTGGGTGTATGGCTAAAACGTTTTCGTGCACTCATTTGTTTTTGGTTTGCTTCCTCCTATTTTTCTCCAATTACATTTTAATTAAATATTTTGAACAAAACCAAACCAATTCGGGCATTTGTTTTAGTGATCGGTACGACGCCCGCAACAGCACCAGCTCCAACTTCTTTACCTGTGCAATATTGTTGGAACTACGGCTCATAGTACACTGTGCCACCAATACCGATTTGCATATTCATTACTACCCTGCAAGAAAATCTACTAGAAACTGGTGCACTTCTTGTGAATTTAGGCACAATACTGGTTTGGTTTTTTTCTTTTTTATTTGTATATACGTACTCGTATATCCATATAGCGTTTGCTTTTTGAACCACCTATGTTTTTGAGAATGGTAACTCAAATGACATGTCAAATGTGCTCATAATTTACTTAAAGGTTTGACATTTACGAAATGGGACGCTATATGCTTGAACAAAATTGGGAAATATTGAAAACCTATTTCCAAAGTGGTGAGTCTTATTCTTCTTTTCGGATTTTCACATCGGTGGCTACGTCAATAAGCAAAATTGTCGGATATGGGGCTCAGAAAATCCACACGTTACTGTAGAAAAGCAAATGCATCCACAACGAGACACTGTTTGGTGCGGTTTTTGGTCTGGCGGCATCATCGGGCCATTTTTTTCGAAAATGAGCGATGAGCCGCGGTTACAGTAAATGGCGAGCGTTACCGTGACATGCTCAACGAGTTGTTTGCAAAAATTGAAGAGGATGACATGGACGACATTTGGTTTCAACAGGATGGTGCAACTTGTCACACTGCCAAAGTTACACTCGAACTTTTGGCTACCGTTTTTGAAAACCGAATAATCAGCCGAAATTCCGATATCAATTGGCCGCCTCGGAGCTGTGATTTAAGCTCGTTGGACTATTCTTTGTGGGAAGCCGTTAAGGACAAATGCTATGCGAACCATCCAGAAACGTTTGATGCTTTAAAACAGAAAATCGAAGTTGTCATTCATGAATTCGGAGCCCAAACAATCGAAAATGTGCTTAAAAATTGGGTTGATCGAATGGCCTAATGTAAAGCCAGTCGTGACAGTCATTTGAACGATATTATTTTTCATTCATAAATGACAATGTTCAATCTTCAAAATAAAAAAAAAAAATTTGAAAAATTATTGATTACTTTTTTTTTATAGCCGATTCAAAAAGAAAATTTTACATGGCCCACCCTATATATTTCTACACATTTCTAACAACAAATGAGTTTCATACGGGGACCTCCTGGAAAGTGCCAAATGGCTCCTATCGTATTCAAAATTTTGATGCAAATAATTTGTGGAATATCTTTCCTATTCGTCAATTATTGCCATTTATAGTCGATCACTTACTTCAATATGGTCAGCAATTGACAGAAGAAGTTTCAGAGGTATGGTGCTCATAGGTGCTTCTATGATATTGTCAAAATATTCATGATTAGGATACCAGAGCGTGCCTAATTATTGACGTCTATTTTATAAAAACAAAAGCAGTGGAACCACCGTTTTGCTGTTGCATTGTGCAAATGGTTTGGACCATAAATATTACACATTTTTCTCGCCTCTTCTGCTGAATTTTCATTTTAGTCATTGTGGCACTAAAGATGCTTCGAAACTTCTTTTACATCGTAATACCATTTTTATCGATGTATGCACTGAATTTTTTCTTCATTTATTCTAAACGAGTAACTTATTCATCCTCAGCAAATCCTACAGTTTTAGACCAAAAATGTAGTGTATTGTAATACGGTGCTGGATTAGTCGGAAAAACGCCAACTCATCTCATTTAATAACTTTTTCTTTTGGTTCTACGCCCATGAAACAACTTGCATGTTGAGTCTATCGTTGGATGGTGACAACGCTTAATGAGCTAACCGATCCAGACAGTTATTTGATAAATTGCTACAACTACAGCAGCAATAACAAAAAGGATATGTTTTATCGATAAAAACAAAACTGTAATCTATGTAGTTCTCACTTTTCGACACTTTCTCTAATCGATACGATTGAACCCTGTTTCCATTGCTAGAGCATCCAAAAAAAAAATTATTTTTCTTTTTATTTTTTTATCTAATGACCTTAACTCCTCTATGTTGGAAAGATCAGTTCGAGAAGGACTGGGCTCTGACTCGCGTAAGCGGTTATTGCTGTTTGACTTATATTCCTTGCAATTACAGCTACATTTGACGGTAAAAAGTAAATAATGAAAAAATATAGGACAAAATTTTAAATAATTTATTTTTCATACTATTTATTTTTGTTTTTATACAAATTTCATCAAACCATATTATAGTTACTGAAACATTTAAACATTAAACATTTGTATTTAAGTACTATTAAAAAACCAAAAAAAAACGGCTGTAACTCACATGTAGTGAAAACAGTTGTAACATTACATACAATCGAAATAAGTAACCCTTACACATTTTTTATGTTGACGTATTCTTGGTGTTTAAGTTGAACTTTGAGCTTTAGTGTATTTAAAGACTTCTAATAAAATTGTACGACAAAAAATGTTGTGGTACATTTTAATCCGCTATATTTCCCCCTTTGAAGTATTTTTGGTCTTTTCCTCCAAAAGAGACAAAAAATACCCATCTTTTGAGGAGTTAGAAGTTGAGTTAAAATTTTCGACAAAAGTGTTCGTCGTCGTTCTTCACATAGAACAGCTGAGCGCATAAAATATCGAAAATGTAAGTATTACATAACTTTCTATGTTCATTTACCATAAGATAGCAACGGTTAAAAGGGGATAAGCTCCCCTAAAATAAAGTTTAGACATACACTTTCAAATCATGTTAATTTTCTTTTGAGCTCTCTGTCAGAATCCGTTGCTGGAATTGTATTATTATAGTTTTTTTTTGTGCCGTAAGTGTAATGAACTCATAATTTGTAGTCCTTAAAAAAAACAATTGAGTCCTATTTTTCGTTTAAAATCTAACAGCTAAGTTTATATGATAATAAAAATTACGAGGGTTTTCCAATGAATTGTAAGGCAGGCGAAAACACTTTGTTATCGTAATACACGTTTTTATTTTTAGGTCTAATTATTTTTAGGAACAGTTGAAACGGCATACGAAGCTAAATTACCCTTACAGACCAAGTATAAAATGTATTCAATAATTTATTCTGAAATCTGGATACCATAACTTTTATTGCGCATATTAACCCTCTACCTCTTTTGTATATTGATGTTTTGGTCCCTTTCAAAGGAAAGAATAAAAAAAATTCTCTCAGAATATGGCTAGGGAAAATTATCATACAATTTCGAAACATGTTTCTATATATTGTATGTAAATAGAGCATAAAGCATATTAACTTTAAAGTACACCGGAGTAATACGAGTATAATCTCATACACCTCGCAGCCTCTGTTTATGGCTATTAGTTTTCACTATCTCACAATCTAAGCACAGATGTCGCTGTAGACGGCAAAAGTACCAAAGCTATTCAAAATTGACAAGTACTAGTTCTGCAACAGAGATGCGTTTCACCAGTTTTTTTTGCATACAGGACAATACTGCCACATATTTTCACTCAGTTATTTGTGTCTATCTTTTAAATATAAATTTTCACACAATTCCCTTACAAGCGGTTTCATCTGTAGGTTTCGCCCACAATGTTGGGGATCGATCACTGTCATCGCTCTCCATACTCCAGCTTCCACTACCAGCTATCTGCTGACAGAAAATGAGGGTGTATGTTGCAAAGCTGCTTTTTACCTTTATATTTTAGTGGAGAATTGCGCATGCTTTCTGTGTGACACAGGTGACAGTTTCGATTATGAGTGCAGCTGGTGACATCGGGTATACCCACATCATCTGAGTTTAAGTGTTGTTTATGCAAGTAATTTAATTTTCCGTTGGTTATGCTTTAATTTATTGTTTTCTCATTTTGTGTGGCGAGTACTGAGTGCGCTGAGCTTCGATGTCTTCTGGATGGATGAGTGAAAGGAGTTTGAACGGGTGATAAATATATATATGCATGTGTATATGTACAGGACTCTACAGGAAAATATTATATTAGGGTGGCATATTTGCTGTAGGAAATTTGTGTAATCTTTTTTAAGTATATTTTATATATGTATAGTAGTTTCTAGATTTATTCGCGAGTATTTAGATATGAGTACAAAATTCTAAACAAAAACAGAGGAATAGGATGGTAAATGTAACAGAAATTTGGCACTGCCGTCTATTGCTTTATATTATCTATGTCCATGAAAAGATGCCAAATTGTGTTGTGGAGCACCGCATTCACATTTATTTAGTATAAAAAGGCAAAACTGCGGTGAAGAAATTTAAAAAGGCGCATTTCAATTAAAAACAGAATATATACTTACATAGGTAGGTAGATAGATGAAATGGTTGAGGTTACAAACTTACATATATAAATTTAAAAAATCTTCGACTACAAATATAACAATTCACGTACTTTTAGATGATATAGACGTCATTGATCTGGCAGAACACAAAGCAAAACATTGTTTTAATTTTTTTTAACTATGCTTTGGTACTTGCTGCTTTAAAAAATGTATAACTTTATGAAATACAATCTGTCATACAATAACATTCAGTATAAAATTTAATTAAATTTTTGAAAAGATAGCATGTGTAAGAATTCTCAATAAAGTAAATTTCTTAGGGCCTATATCTTTTGGTAGATCAGGAGGCATAAATGTCTATTTCTGCGTAGGGTGTGTGATAGGTTCGACATCTGGCTGTTATTTCTTATGCTGATGTTGCCAATTTCTTCAGGTACCGACAGCACTCCAAGATCACTATGATGCGTTGGCAAATATGCGCAAAATTGTTGACTGGAATCTTTGTATGATGTCAAGATATGATTTTGATGCTGAGCGCCGGATTTGCAATCCATATGTTTACATTGGTTTCAGTGTTCCTTTCAATATATTGCTGGCGCTTATAGTACAGCGAAAGCTCTACTTGTTGGTCAAGTTGCCAATAAAGCGAACGAAATTTTATTCCAAGTTGTTTTCGATTTGAAAATTAACGATATCGCCACATAAGACGTCGATCAAATTGAGTTCCGTAGTACGAGTATTTAGCGTGGTCCGTTTGAGGTGACTGACAGCTGTTAAGATGCACTGTAGGATAAGTGTCCCTGTGAAGCGTAAAAGTTATTCGCGCTAATTTCGTTTTATTGGCTTTGATACGGCATTGGTTCAGCCTGATTAGAAGTAGAAGAAGCATGACTCTTTCTTGCCATTACCACAGTGTAATCCGCACATGTAGCTGTATACTCGTATGCGCTTACTGTTAAAGGTAGGTCGGGAGTGAAAACCGTATAAATTACTGGTAACAGGACACTTCCCTGCGGGACCCCTGCCCACAATGTTGGGGGAGAGATTGATAACTTCTTCATTTACTTTAACTTGAAAATGTCTGATTTGTAAGTATGATTTTATTGGGAGAGATATTAATTTTTAATTTAATTTTAATTTTAATTTTAATTTTAATTTTAATTTTAATTTTAATTTTAATTTTAATTTTTTTTCTATAACATCCCCTCGTCCCATATCTTGTCTACGAAAAAGTCAACACAGTATTCTTTATTTTCGAATGCCTCTCTGGCAAAATTATATGCAGAGTTGACTTGCCTGAAATGCATGGAATAATGTTTCCTGAATCCAAACTGGTGCGTAGGGCTAAAACTTAACTGCGTACTAAGTACTATCATAAGCTCTGTTACAAATTAAGACCGCTATAGATATGAAATTATAATAATTTTCTTTTAATGAAGTTAGGTTTAATTTAATCATGTAAATATTAAATAAAAAAATTATTAATTTTCATTCGAAATGGTCACCATTTGCTTTTATACAAGCCTACAAACGATTAGACCATTCAGCTATTGCAGCACGCACGGTTTCTATGGATATTGACGGAGCTGCTCAAACTAAAGATTGTTTGAGACTCCCTGATCACAAACTCTAGTCCAATGGATTCAAATCAGAGCTTCGAGACGGCTAATATTTTGCGGCAATGCACCCAGAAATATAGCTTTTTAGCCACTTCTGGGTAGTTTTTGCCTTAAGGGCTGGAGCGCAATCAGTGCTGACAGATTCAGCGCTCCTCATTGTAGAGAGTACTGCTTCACCATGCTTTCTAAGATATCCTCCTGGTACATTTTCGTCCCGGTCTCAACCTTTTTATTGCAGTAAGGAAGAGATGTAATAATCTTTATAAGACACTGCCCATCAAACCATTACGAAGGCTGGATGATGGCCACGCCGAGCCCTTGGACCAACATATTTTATCTTTAGAAGTTTTAACACAGATTTTGCCGTTTTGCTTATTAAAAACTTCTTCAAGAATGAAGATTTTCTCATCTGTGAAAAGAATAATTTCATGGAACCAATAATAATTAATCATGAAATTGCAATAAAATCTGTTGGGCGGTTTCAGAAATTAGCGAGAAATAGTTTTATTTAAAAATAAATTAGATCTCGAAAATGGCGTCACCTGTCGGACTTTAATGTCTGTCATGTATGTAGTTTTAGGTAGGGAATCGCGTTAACGAACAAAGAGATACGCGATTTTTATGTATAAAGAAGTTAAGCTACGAGAGACAAAATGACAAAATTATTATTATTTTTTTTTTTTTTAAAGCTTAAATAACAATAGAATTGCTAAACTAAACAAAAAGATAACGCAGCGCTACCATATGACAAATATTAATTATGATAATTAGTTGAAACTGTGTATCACTATTAACCATCTACGTACCTTAAAGCCTTCAAGCACAATGTCAAGTTTATTTATGTTTACATATGTAAATACGATAGAGGTTACATACAAGACACTACAAATATTTATATTTGTTAAATACTGGAAGTGTTTCCTATGATTATGTTACAAATATTCGAAGACCCTATGTAACGATGTTCGGTTTTAAGCAGCCAACTTTAGAACAAGCAGCGTAATTTTTGTTAACATACAGATTTTAAAAACACCTGTTTAATCGGAATAGGAAGCACTTTCTCAGTTTGTGTTTATCATAAAAATTATGTAACATTCTGTTTCTCAGGTGTCTAGTATAGCTACTATGCTCATTCTTGGATAAAAATTGAGCTTTTCGTAATACAGTAATAATAATTGTTTAATGATCCGACTTCAAAACAACATGTCTCACAAGTATTTTGTTTGCTATTCAACTTCGTTCTTCTAGCGAAAAAAAAGTTGAACTATCATCCTTTGAAATAAAGTATACGCAATGATACATCAAAAATCTCTATTTATCCTGACTGGGAATGAAAAAAAAGAAAGTGTACACAACATACTAATAAGTTTTGATTATTTATGTATTCATTTTTATATAAAATATAGCTCGTACTACAACTAGAACCATATAATACAAAGTTTAGAACTTTGTATAATATTTGAAAGAATTCGGCAACTTTTTATCAAAATTTCGAGTTTTTTACACAGAATTGTAGGAAAAATATCAAATATGCTATTTTATAGCTCATTAGATTTTGGTATAGTAGAACGATTTTTCAAAGTTTTTTTTATATAGGAGAAAACACCCAACACCATTAGCAGAAAAAATTGTTAAAAATCAACGCGATTTTTGAACCACTCGAAACTTGTCAAGATATGGTACACACTTTCTTTTGACGTTGATTGTACAAGTACATATAATCTATCGTTTGATATGCTTTTTAATATCATTTGAATGGTACACGTATTTATAATAATTCTCTAAAAATTTAGTATTTTGAAACTTTAAAGTCCTTAAAAATTAAATTGATGAGAAAATAAAAACTGAGTATGCAACATTACTACATAAAGCATATAGTTTCACGTGAATATTAAAATTGTGCTGGATAACAGAAAGAAATAATCTTTATAGTTCGGTATTCTCACTCATTATCCACACATTTTTCTTATCTCTCGGGATATAAACCAGTACATCGACTGTAGGATGACTCATATTTCGGAGCAAATCATCCAGATCACATTTTTCGACTTCTTCAAAATTGCTCAAGCCATGTGTCATTGAACGACGTAAGAGATAATTAGAGCGATAAGTCAAATGCGGCTTGAACCAATCTTCGAAAATGAAGTGTTTCAGTTTAATTTTTAATTTTAAAGATGTTAGTAAAGCAGACCTATAAGTGCCGTTTATTTGAAAAAAATGGACGTGATCAATTCTTGAAAGAAGTTTCGGATTTGCGAAATTTGTTAACAGTATAAACGATTAAAGTTAACAGATGTCCAATTTATAAAAGAAATCCAATATGTACCCCATTTTTATCCGCCGAGAAAGGTATTTAGAAAACTTTATTAGTCAATAGCCATAGTCCCTGGAGCTTAGTACTAATTCCGAACTGTCAAAAAAGATAGTCAGTATTTGACTGCAAGCATTTGCTGGGACATAATTCTTCAAAAATCACCAGTTGAATATGTGAAAATACTTCTCATTTTCAGTGCGAATTATACCTGCACTGCAATAGAGCTAATTTTTTTACTAGTATACTTTCTCATAAACAATATTTATTATGATTTTGTGGACGCGAGCTTCTCGAAAACACCCGCGATGTCAGAGTTGAGGTTCCACAAATACGATTTATGAAAAAATGACTTTTTAATTTCTTATTTTATTATTTACATTTCCACCATTTTAATAAAATACGTATACTAGTATACCCAGGATAATAATAAATACACGTTGTTTTGGTCAGTTTTAACTACTTTTCTTTTGTTTTTTTTAACTTGTATTAATTAAAAAAATAGCATAGTTCACTTTGCAATTGATATAATATAAATCAAAGTTTCAACCTTCGCAAAGAAATTTTCAAAAGTTTGACAAATTTCCATCAAAATTTCAAATTTTAAATTAGAATGTACGAAATTTGTTTTTTATATGAGCACAACGTCAAGAAAAGAGGTTTTCTAAAAATTAATGAAAATTTTGGGCTGTTCGCACTTTATCAAACTAAAATTAAGTGGCCTTAAAACTGCATATTCAATTTTTTTAGCAACTCTAATTTTAAGTTACACATTTTATCAAACTTTGTCGAATTTTAATAATTCTTGTACAAAGTTTTAAACTTTGATTTATATGAAATCTGGCGTAGAGTAAAATAAAAAAAGTTATGAAAATTAAAAAAATAAAAATGAAAATAGAGAAATAATGTATTCAAATGTAGTAAAAAGAGCGAAAAATATTGCTGTGAATACAAGGCAACGAGTGCGCTGATACCAGAACCAAAGAAGCCGCCCAAGAACCCCTTCACTTCAGTGCACATTTTACTAGTACATACATTCGGAAAATTATACTAAAATCTCTTCAGGATACGTACAAAAGTTGATTCATTATCAACACTACTACAAAAAGTACAATCCTACTGGCATCAAGCCCATATATCCTACACACATGTCTTCTCAGAACCTCAAGATATTTACACGCCTTTGAATCGGTCACACTATACCAACCCATGTTCACATCCTAAGCGGCACAGTCAAACCAGACTGCCTACACGACAACACACCCTAACCTGGAACTTTCGAATCTACTCAACAACACAGATGACAATAGTATTAACTTAATTTGTAAATTTATTAAACTAATTAAATTAAAACTTTAACACTTTACGAAAACTATATATAAAATTATACTCCGATCAAACTCAAACTACCCACTAATCTTCTAATACTTCCTCAACTTTCCTCTCCCATCCTCTTGTATAGTTACTTACCTATATTATTACTCTAGTTTAAGATACCATACCATAAGCCGAAGGGCCTGGCCAGTGCTTATTTCGTAAGTGAAATAGTTATTAATAACTGTTACTCTTTTAAATAAATAAATAAACAAATAAATAAATAAAATTGTTGTAGTATCGTTTGTGGCGGGCTTTACAATATATGTATGTTTATTTATATACCTATAAATTGTTTCTGAAATCCTTTGCATAAACTTTCTCTGAATGTTTCCGCTCTCCGCCAATTAAACTATACCAATTTACCCATTACCCATTTAGGCGGACAATTAATTTACGTGCTAATTAAGTAAATTTACGCCATTTCCGTGTAATTTAATTTGTACCCAAGCAATTCCCTATGAAACCGCAAACGCGCGCCCACGCACAAATTTTTGCACATATTTACATATTTACAAGTGCGCATATTTCAATAGGCGAATGGTTTTGTGCCTGACTACCATTCGGAAAAGCCCGCGATCGAATCTTCGCGTATGAAACACCAAATGATCGAACACAATTTCTAATAGCGGTCGCCGAGTGTATTTATGTTTTGAAAAAGCTGCTCATAAAAGAGCCATCGATCTAAAACTGTAGGCTCCTCCATTTGTGAAACAACATTAAGATGCACCCCACAAATAAGAGTAGGAGCTCGGCCAAATACCCAATAAAAGATGAGAGCGCCAATTGCATACATATATATGGGGTAGATACATGCATGTGTATTGCTCGAGGCATTCTGCCTTGAATTGCTTGTGGTATCTACATATACACAGATACATAAAAAGCTCAAGCCTATTTGATAAGTCGCATTTGCTTGCACTTGTGCATGTGTGCGAGAGTTTAAGCGGCCGCTTTCTCTAAGTTAGCCACAAACAGCAGATAACTCAAAACAAAGAGCATGCGAATATATTCTTTAATTTTGTTTTTGTTTACTGAAGTTATACGCATACATGCGCGCATGTTCGTTTATATGTATGTATGATGCGTGCTGTGAAATTGTGGATTCGTCTGGACGCTTTAAAACAAACTTTAAATACTTAGTAAAAGTTATTACCAACTACTTGTGTCATCAAAAGCAACAACAACAACGCGAACGCCAACGAATTAGACCTGATTCGGCAGTGGTATGAGTAGAGTTAGTCGGTACGTAAGCGATCGCGCACACATACATGCACACACTAATGTCAATGCAAACAAGCTGGTATACTCGTTTAAAACTTTTGAGCGCAATTTTTTGCCCCTTATTTACGTTTCAAATTCAAATTTATAAAGTTTAGCATCAGCGAAGTTGCATAAATTTGATTACCAACATAAAAGTTTATTTGTTTCTACGCTCGTTTGCTCGCCAACGTATCAACGAGGCGGTATTTGCCTACTTACTTCTATGTGTTTGTGTCTGTATGTTGTGGTGCTGTCTGTTTGTTTGTCTTTACGCGCATGAGTAATGCGTCAACAATTCTTATTTTCCGGAACGTCTGCACTTTGACGCGTTGAAAAGTGCGTGCGTGTGTAGGTGTACCTATGTATGGGTTAACGCCTTCTGGATTGCTGTTCGCTTTGTGGTTTTACTACTTGGTGTTTTGCAAAAACACAATAACAACAAAAGCATGCTCAAGTCAACGAAACTTAGCACTTCTGCGGATAAGCTCCAGCTTACACCTTTTCTTTCCTTTGCCTTTACTTTGCTTCCAAATAATATTATATATAGATACTTTGCCCAGTAGCATATAAAGGTTTTTTCTTGAGAGCGATTTGGCAAAGTGATGAGAATTGCAGTCAGACTTTTGTAAATAATTAATTCAATTTCTGGAATATTTATGCACGTATATATAAATATGTGTATGTGGCAGTATGTCTTGAAATGTGATAGCTGGTTTACAAGAAGAAATGGTCCGAATTTTTATTGCATACAGAGACAATATTGGAGTTTAGTATTTCTTTTTATCGCAAAACTGTTTGCAGTTTAAGTAAATAATATAAGATCAGTCCCTAAAACTTCAGTAAACTGCGAGTTTTCATATGAAACTTTTCTACGACTCAAATTTAGCTCATAATTTATCAAAAGGTCATTCACTCGTATGAAAACCACACAGAAAAACTTAATCTTTAATAAATACTTGTTACCGTAAAGAAGTACGATCTGGAGTAAGCCGAGAAAGCCAGAGGCTATTGAGAAAGTTATCCCAGATACATTGGGACATTTTTAATTTGTATTTATTTATTTATTTGTAAGTTTTTGAGATGCACCCTTTTAAAGATTATTTAAAAATAAGCGAAAAAGGCTGCAGAGATAGTCGTTCACTTTGGAACACAAGCCACCGATGTCATTGTCCGATGCCATAGGATACTCCCTCTGCAAAAGCAAGAGTGAAAGGACACACAGTTTTGAACTTTTGGTCTCAAAGATAACAGACGATTACCGACCAAACAAGTATTTCGTTCACCATCTCTTCAGTCCTGGCGAGAGGGTCAACTGTTGGATATCATCTATTAGCGTGGAATAGCTGAATGTGTCGCAAGCCTTGGTTGATCTAACGCTACTACGACAGTCCTTTCGCAGGGGCTGTTGATGGTATTCTTCATCTTAATTGGCGCGATAACCGCTTACGCCTTTGTTATTCAATTCTTGCACGAGCTGTACTTTATAGACACGTACGCTAATATCCTTACGTACAATTTTCCACGTAGTTGAAGGACAAAGGCCTACAAGTTGAGAACGACGACGAATTGACATTTCGGCGTCTTCTGCAACACTTCTCTTTATGAAATTCGCAAACAGATTTTTTTTTTTTCAAAATAAATTTCCACAATGTGGAAGCATTTTTCTGGCGTTAAACAATGCATGATAACTTCCCCAACCTTACTGAACAAAAACGCCATTCTCAGCTGTCAAACCATAGTTATCTTTATCGATACTTATCACGCAAATAAAATAGCGCCCGATACATACCTACATAGTAGGAATGACATGAGCAATTGCAGGCTTACCAGTTTACTTTGAGCTTTTGGAGCAGGTAGTTAAAAAAGAAATTACTTTCGCTACAAAATCTGTTTTAAGGTCTCACCAACGTGGTTATGCCAGTGGTTGTCATAAATTTAGCTGTCTTTTCTGAATATTGCCCGTCAGCATTTAATAGCGAATATCAAATTTACACTATTTATACCGCCTTCTCAAAAGCCTGTGATTGAGAAACGCAAGCAATTTTATTCCATAAAATCGAGTGCTTCGGTTACCACTCGGCTTTGTTTTTTTCTTGGCTTGGGTAAAATCTTATCTTTCGAGCTTCTATTGTTACTTGTTAAATTATAAAATTGCAAGTCACTTATATAGCGTCCTCAGGTGTTCCACTAGGTAGTTTCCTTGGCCCAATTTTACTTATTCTTTTTATTAATGACATTGGCTTCTGTTTCAAAGATTCAAAATTCCTACTTTATGCAGAAGATTTAGAGGTTTTTCGTGATATTAGCTATGCGACTGAAGTTCATCTCTTGCAACAGGACTTAAATAATCTTGTCTATTGGAGTTGCCTTGAGTTTTAAAAAAATATCACCATATGTGTATTTCTAGACCTATCTTCGATTCATTTCGGTAAACAGTTTGGTTGATCTTACTGCAGTGCTCGTTAAACAATTTACGTTCAGAAATCATATGAAAGCTACGTGAACCTACTGGCAAAAATAGCAAGCGAATGAGTTTCTAAAACAAAAACATGAATTCGCCTTGACGGTAATAACAGGTATAGAACTTGCCAGAAGATACGGGCTGCGAGATCTAGAAATTACGATAGTTATTATGCACACGAATTTAAGCAGAGGTGCATGCACATAGGGTATTCAGTTGTAAGTTGAACCTGTAAGCGATCAAGTAGAGTATTTCGGTCTTACGGTGAATGTGTACATGTAAAGTAAAGTGTTAGAAATAAAATAAAGCAAGTGTGTTGCTATTAATTTGGGACTTTTATTTGACAATCTAGTGATCGAACTCAGAGGAATTATTGCGAGAGATTTATTTGGATTTTAAAGTAAGAAAATTCGTAACAATATGGTATGTCCTTCCAGCGGCTTACAGTAATCTAGATGATCAAAGGATTTCAAAAATCTGTTTACCAAGGAACTCGTACATTAGGTGACTCATGCACTTTCGGATCGGAACTGAAAAAAATAAAACAAAAATATTTTAAACTACTATAGGTTGAGAACCCGTCGACTAAAAAACTTACACACCACTCATGGGTATAAATTTTGACATTTGATATTTTTAATTTAATATTAACTAATTTTCTTTCAAATATAGTTAATTTTTTTATAAAAAATTATGTGAATCAAAGTTCCAAGCTACATACGAAAATCAGAAAAATGCATTAGATTTTCATAAAAAGTCCCAACTTTTTAATTTGACTCTTAGGTAATACTTTTGAATATGTAATTTTATAGCCCTATTATATTTGAGTTTATTAAAGTGAAAATTTCAAAAAAAAAGTTAATTTTCTTCTATAAAAAATATATATTTCATAGTTTAACATCTGAAGCCACAAAAAAAAAAAAAACATTCACAATTCAATGTAGCACTTTAGGCACTTGAAACCTTCATTTTACTATACTAAAATTTAATGAACTATAAAACCGCATACTCTTATTAAAAGGTTTGAAATTTCATTGAAAGTTTAATGAATCTTTATTAAGTTCCTAAACTTTGTAATATATAATCAAGTACTTAACTTCAGTACAAGTATGAGAACTTATCTCCATCCCCAAATACTACCAAATTTATTAGTGATAACCACAGAACATTTGTGTCCACTTCAGTCTTTTCATTGCACTGATTAGAGTCAAGCCAAATGAGCTTTACCTGTAGTTATGTCAATCACATGCAACTGTTTATGCTATCAAATATGTATTACTTGCTAAGACACCTAACTGAGCTGAGCAGTTAATGGAGAAAAGCTGTAGATTTTGGGAATAATCAATTAGTTTGATAGACACCGGAAATTTACCAACACATACGAAACAACAAATTCTGTATCAAAATTTGTATGCCTTACTTATAGTTCATTTAGCTATTTATCTCTGTTTGTTCATTGTGAAAAAATACAATATTTCAGTAGTACATTAACAAGTAGAAAAGCCTCTCAAAATTAATCATTAATTTTAAATTCACGTGATTTTCAAAAACGATAAATCTTTTGATAGGGTGATACATTTTGCGCCACTTTATATGAGTGTATGAGTGTAACAAAAGAAGAAATATTTTGGTTTAAAAATGTACATATGTGAATGAACTGAATTCCACTAGAGCTTAGACAAACTCAAGCTCAGGTAAACGCACTGCATTTGCTCTAGCGACTTTGAAAATTCTGATATCAGATAATAATCACGGTCATCTTTTTTATAACAGATAATGGGCAACTAACTATCCGACCAACCGTAGATCTCTAGCAAAGATTGGATTTTCTTAATTTTATCTGCATCCAATATCTGGCGGTTGCCCTTCTCCACACGGGAAGTTTTGTGAAACTTCTTTAATATTGTGTCAGAAAAATCGATGTGGTCCGTGAACTGATATTACAAGGACGTTATGTGACATATCACAAAAATGATAGATAACAAGAATAGAAACAAGTGAGGTTTTAACCATTAAAAATATCGAATCATGGGTTACCCGCTGTGATTTTTTCTTATTCTTGCAATTAAAAATGAAATGCAAGATCAAGTTTTCCACTATTGTCGATTATGAAAAGACCCTGAGTCTCTTCATAGAGCTCCAGATATCCTTTAATAGGAACCACAACACTCTCCGATGTCTTCGGTTGTTGCTTTCAAATCCCAGGCCCTAAGGTTACCTCAATCGAAATGGAGAAAGTTTTTCAAAAATTGTATCATCAGCATTGATGCTTATTCACAGCTTGTATTGACGTTCACGGAAAATAGTTTGAAAAATAGTAAAGCCATCTTCGGTTATAAGTATTTATATACCATATTTATAAGGAGACTAAAAAAAAACCCTTGTAAACGCCGTAGGCACAATTGCCGTTGCACAAGCCTCATTCAACTGGAGAGGCTCGAGACATGAGCTGTAAAAAACTTAGAATTCTTCCCAGTGGCGGCTGATCAATGCACATCCTCCCAGCATCCTCAAGTGCCAGGTAAAACTGTTCGTGGATGGCTCAAAGATGGATGGTAGTATTGATGGATGGACATTTTGCAAGTGGCTCCCTATCAAACTCAAGCCCAAGTTACGGCACTACAGGAGTGTGTTCCAGCCAGGAAAGTAAACATTTACATCGACAAACAAGCCACAATTACAGATCTGGGTTCGATGTTGGTATACTCAAAAGTAGTCGGAGAATGTCTTTCTTACTCGAATTTTGTGGGAATTTGTTTGTTAGGTATCCAGGAGTTGAGGCTTTGAGTCCTTTTTGTAGGATGATGAGGTATAGAAGATGAGATGGACTCACTTCGGCACCTTTTTCTAAGCTGCCCAATTCTCCCTGGGTTTATATTTAGGTAGCTTAGCTCTCACTTGTTTGCCATAACTGCAGATTTAGCAAGTTGAGATATTACCCACTTGAAGAATTTCATAAGTGGTATAATGTGGTTTGGCAACCAAAGGTCATTTTTATCATCTTTCTCATAACCCTTGAAAAGCCCCAATCCAACCCTATTTCTTGTCTTTCCGTCTTTTATCTGTGAAAAAGTATCACGAGGGACGAAATTTAAGGAAAAGCTATCTACTAAAAACTTGATTATATAAAAATGTCTGATCCTATCCCATGCTGCAGTCTACTTATATGAACTTGTATAAGTTAGTATCATACCCGAAAACAGAAATATTCTAATTTTTAAAATGTGATGGCATTTGATTAAAAATAAACTCCTGATATACAAAGCTTTGATTCCAATAAAGCTCTAAAAATATGTATTTCAAAATTTCTCGTCACTTCCGATCGGTTCCCAACCTTGTGATATGCTTAATGAGTTTCTAAATATGAAAGCATTAGGAACAAAGCTATTCTTAATACTTTTAATACAAGTTTCAAGCATTTATCTCACACTAGCCAAAGAAATTTAAAATAAATTTAAAAAATGAATTAAAAAAATCAACTCGCAGCGTACTTATATATGTAGAAATAAAGTGTAGCTTAGCTCGTTATCATTTACATACGTAAGTGCTTTCCAAGTGAGCGTGTGAATGGTTAAATGTAGGTAAAAGTGGCACTGAGGATGCTACGGGGCATGGTGAGAGGATTAAATTAAATTCCCTCACGCATGCCAAGTTGTAAAATGAAGTCTACCTCCATCACCCCATAAACTCCGTCTGTGTAGCCCCGTCGGCTGTCGATTTTTGGCGTAAATTAACTACTTAAAAATGCCTGCAGACGAGTGGGCGGCCAACAACAGCTGCTACAATAACAACAACACAATATTATTGCACAAGTAGCAGCAGGCGAGAGTAAAGATAACGAACATCAGACATTATTTTACAGTTGGCGATGGGGTTGGGGGGGGGCAAGGAGCGACCAGTGGCGCGAAAGGAAACATATTTATGTACATATACGTATGTATGTGTGCCAATATATGCCGTAAAGCTTCACCCTTCTCTGATTTAATTTTTAATTATTAATATACACTCACTAAGCCTGACATGCATATGTGTAAGTGCTCAAGTAGCAACAAAAAATATGCGTGCACTCAAAAAAAAAAAAAATGTTATAAAATTTTAAATCGCTGTTACGCCACTTCCGCTGTGCCTTCGTCGCCATCGTTGCCGTTATCTTTCTTACCCTTCACATAGAGTTTTCGTTGACGCCCCGCTTCGTTTCTTGAACATCCTGTTAAAGCATCAACAAACAAGAAAATTGTGACTACATAAACACAGAAATAAACTCAGCACATATGCGTGGATGTATGTGAATTCAAGATATACGCAGGTTAGGGTTGTTTCAGAGTGTACGCATTTTTTGTTATTACGAAAGTAGTATTTTGGGCGATGGGAAAATTCGACAATATTCGTGCAAATTTGATTTAAACTTTATGAGGACTCTTTGAAGAACTTATGAGTTAACCTATTTAAGAATTTCTTTATACAAAGGGCCTTTCAAAAGTGACATCTAGATGCCAGTAGTGAATAATTCCTAGGCTGTAACTTCTTTTTACGACAAGTAGACATATGAACAATTTTACAAGATAGAATAACGAGTTAAAATTAGAGAAATTATAGGAACTTATTATGAAAATGGTCAATATTTATGATCAACATATCCCAAATTTCGTGATTTTTGGTGGAAATAATCGTCCGAATGACTTAACAATTCAAAGATTGGTGAACAAATTCCGACAAATTGGTCCTTTCGATGATAAAACAGACGGTGGTTTTTTGAAAAGTAAAGGCTATGCGGCCGAAGTAGCAGAATGGGTTGGTGCGTGGCCACCATTCGGAATTCAGAGAGAACGTAGGTTCGAAGCTTGGTGAAACACCAAAATTGAAAAAAAAAATGTTTCTAATAGCGGTCGTCCCTCGTCAGGCAATGTCAAATCTCCGAGGGTATTTCTGCCATGAAAAAGCTCCTCATAAAAAAAAATATCTGCCGTTCGGAGTCGGCTTAATACTGTAGGTCTCTCCATTTATGGAACAACATCTAGACGTACACCACAAATAGGAGGAGGAGCTCGCCCAAACACCCAAAGACACCCACGGGCCATATATATGTACATATATATACAAAGGCTATGCGAATAAGTCAGCAATGTTTCCAGAGCTGAAACACAATATTCGGAACGAGATTTCTGAAATGAATAAAATAAAGTGTGCGCGAGGCTTCGAAAATTTTAATTTTCGTATTACTTGCTTATGGTGGACGATTAGGTGATGCCATTTTGAACATATAAGTTTTAAGAAGCTCATTTTTAATGGGAATTGGAGGTAACTGGAGACTTTTCCTATCCACTAAAATAGGATTTATAGATTAACTACCATATTTAGATATTTTAAGTTGTATTTCATCGGTCAACACACCTTTTAGCTCCTTCAGGATCATACTTTGGCCTATATCTCCGATAACGAAATTTATCAAAAATATGAAAAAATTGATTCGTATTCTGTTGGATAGTGAATGCCTTTGAAAGTGGAAGTTAGCTGCAAGTAAATTTTCCCCAACAACAAGGGCCTTCTTTAAATAAGCATTTAAGCAAAACAGCTTCTATCTCATAGCAAGCGGCTGAACCTTGTAATGCTACTCCCACCGGCTAAATCTGAAATGGCAGTCCCATAGTGCGGATAGGGACCCTAGGCTAACAACTTATCGCTCTTGAAATTGTTACTGAAACATGTAAAAAAATGGAAATTTAGCTGCCAGGGCCTGGTTATAATTGCATTGATGATTTGTATTAATTAACATAACCTTTTACTAAAAGCAGAAAATAAATCAGATTCTTGAACTAGCATTTAAAAGGAGTGGTTGTACAAGTAAAAAAAAAAATATTTTTTTAAATAATTTTAAAATCGAATATCTCGAAAACAGTTAAGTTTTGGCCATCATGTCGCATAACCAACTTAATTAGAAATGACTTAAGGGGACCCGGTGGTCTAGAAATTTCAAAAAATCGGTTTATAGTTTTTCCAATATTTCGAAAGTAAGGTATCTTAAGAATATATTGTGAAATTGTCATGCAGAAATTCCCAATATTATAGCTTCCACAGCCCATTAACTAGGTAGAAGGCGGTCCGTGCGCTCCTAATTTAAACTTATTTATCTCGAAACGACTTTTTTCGCCCTGGTGTTGTATAAAAAGACAAAAAAAAACTATTCAACCGATACGTCTAAAATTTGAATATGTTTTTCACAACATCAATGGCTATTGCTTGTACTAGAATCATATTATTATTTCAATTACAATATTTCGTATTTTTTTTATTAAACAACTGAAAAAACCCGATTTTTAGAGTGTCAATGAATTTTTTTTTATTTTTATTCTGGTAGCGCGTCATAGCTACAGCCACATTGATTAATAATTTTTTTTGGTATTTGTGTTTCAGATAAATAGAAGATCCAAAATGGACAACACCGTCCACCCCAATTTTTCGAGAGGGCCTTTTTAAAAATTATTCATTTAAAAAAAAAATTGCTTTTTCATTTTTGTATATAAAATAAGTTAAATAAAAAGCCTAAATTTTATTGCAAAAAAAAAATCCTGAAAATACCCTAAATTTTCGAGCTCTAGAACACCCGGAATCCATTAAGTAATAATGTTCTTACATACCAAGCAAGATTCTCCGGTAACCCGGATATTTTAGGTATTTGGCCGAACATCCACTTCGATTCGTGGGTTGCATCTTAATGTTATGCTACAAGTAGAGGGATCACCAGCTGTAGGCAAACTCCGAACGGCGGACAGCTTTTTGCCAGTGATACGTACATACACATACATTCAATTAGTTGGAAAATGTTGAACGCGATACGCCTTCATTACCCATACTCCCTTCAATATTAAATCTTGCAGACATATCCTACTCATAAAAAGCGAATATAAACAATTTAAAAATTAAAAACAAGAGAAAAAAATCTAAAACAGCCCTAACGTACACATGTACATAAATAGGTACATGCATACTTATAAGTTAATGTCCGTTGTCTACGTACAGCATTGCCGACTTATGGTGATAATGTGTTTGCTGTGCTAATGCCATGGCTGCGGTTCTGTTGATGTTGCTATTGACGTTGTTCGCACAGCTTAAACATCTACTTGTTCTGCAAGAGAGTGGTGAATAGAGAATAACAGCAATTGATGGCACTCCTAATGCAGCAAACAGTTTGCTGAGCTTGATGGGGTTAACAATTCGCCACACATACCGCTTCAGTCTTGCAGCAGCTATTAAGGCATTAAATCGTCTTCACATGCATGTGCACATACGCACATATGACGATTGCGGTCTGCACGCCATCTATGCACAAACAAGTGTTCAGTACAAAAGTACTTGTGTAATATATTTTTAAGATTTTGAGCATCCGCTCTACGCAATTTCAGAATACAAGTGTTTACAGTGCATTGGTTGAGTGATGGTGGCACTCAAAAATGTAATTATGATTGCATTAGCAGTGAGTTATGTATTAAAGTAGCAGAAAAGGCAGAAAACGCGTGTGTTAAACAGATTGCTACAGTTAAATTGAAGTAGAATGTATTGAAAGCTTAATATTTTTTGAAAGTAATATAAAAGACTAGGAAAGCCTTATCGATAGACGATATGCCTTAGAGGTAGACGAAAACATTTTCTTGGTCTATATATGCATCAAAGAAGTTTCATAAAATTTTCTGTAAAACATGGAATTAAGTGCTCAAAAGTACTTGAAATGTTGACAGTGCATACGGTGAGAGTACTCTGAGACAAAAAAAAAATTTAGAAGTGGCACAAGGTTTTCACAAAAGGGCGAGAAGATGTTAATGATGACGTTTGTTCTGGACGCTCCAGCACATCACCAACCAATGAAAATGTTGAGAAAGTGAAAAAAACTGTTATGGAAAATCGTCGAATCACAATTCGAGAAGTTGCTGAGGATTTCGGCATATCCGTTGGCTCATTTCATGCAATTTTTTCGGAAATTTTGGGCATGAAGCGTGTTCCAGCGAAGTTCGTTCCAATATTGCTGAATTTTGACCAAACACAACGTCACATGGGCATCGCTCAGCAATTGTGGAATGACATCAACGATGATCCATATTTGCTTAAAAGGGACATAACTGGTGACGAATCATTGGTATATAATTATGACATAATAAGCAAAGCGCAATCGTCCCAAAAGAAGAGTTCAGGAGCGCTAAGAACAAAAAAAGCACGCAAAGTTCATTCAAATGTCAAGGTTTTGCTCACTGTTTTCTTCGATTACCATGGTGTGGTGCATCCGGAGTTCTTACCAAAATATTGTACGTTAAATAAGTAGTATTCTCTTGAAGTTATGTGCCGTTTGCGTGAACCAATTTGAAAAAACGAAAAAATGTGTATGGCTTTTGCATCATGCTAATGCACCTGCTCACTCATCTTTGCTTGTGAGAGATTATTTGACCAAAAACAGGACCGTTATTCTCAAAAAAGGTCATCTGGATGGAGGCGGATATTACAAATTGGAAGAGGAAATCAGACAAATATCCAATACTTGATAGTCAGTCCTCAGTAATTTCTTTTTAGTTCTTAATAGCACTTAAACTTTAGAACTAAATCAAACTGTTTAACACAACATGTTTGCCAACGGTGTGCGTTGTTTTCTTCTATATAAAAAAATATTTCGTGTATTCTTTGTATGGAGAAAAAAAAAATTTCCGATTAAAATGAGTAAAGCAATCAAAATTTGCTAAGCCTTTTTGAAATTTGTGCACATCAATACAAAACTGGGATTTGAATAGTTTTTGTAAGAGAATCAAATATATTTTCATAAAAATATTATAAAAATTATATACCTGTAGAAGAAACAAATTGCCAAAACTTTTCCAACAGTTATTTCACGTAGTATATGTGTTATTTAATTTCGTAAAAATTACCACCGCGGCTTGGCTATAGTTACCGCTGGGTAGTGGACAACCATTCACTTCCATTGGATGATTTTGATCTTGTAAAAAATTAGCACCGCTGTTACCGGGTTCCAGAATCTACACCAAACAGTAATTTTTTTAGAGTAAGTAAAAAAAATCTAATGAAGCTCCTATGGATTTTAGTTATTTGCGAAATCTTCTAATCAGAAATCTGCCTGAATCACTAATCACTGAAGTTGATTTTACTTCTGAAGTTGACTTCATAGATTACGCCAACAATTGTGTTTGCCGAACAGAGCAGAGATTTTGATAATAAATTTTGACAACTTAAGCGAGTTATTGAAGTAGCATAGAGTGCCATGATTAACTGATAAGACTAAATAAAAATTCTCGACAATTTTTAGCGTTTTATCGTATTAGCGGTAATACGTTGGGTGTCATACCAAGCTGGGGTCAATCTATGTATATATACATTTTCCTGTTTTTTTTTTAAGACTACTACCGACCTACCTGCCTACTCCAATGCTATGGTGGCGTAATTTATGTAAAAATGTACCTACCGATTTCTTTCGGCAAAGCGGATATTGAGTATAGAAAAATTTGTGCATTGAAAAAAATATCCTTCGTGGGGAGAGCGCTCACATTATTCTACACGAGTTTGTAATTGGAAACCCTATAGTATACATATGCACATATGACATTGTTAGTGTCATCATCATACCATACTGGAATAAACACATACATATACATATTTCACTTATACTCGTACCATCGTTGCCACTCACTGCCGTCATACCAATTAAAGCGTATCACTTTAGCTCTACAAAATTACAGTACTGTTGGCTTTATGGGGCAACATACATTTTTACGCTTTTCGCTAATTAACAAAATAAACAGTTAAGATGAGAGTACTACTCGTATATGTGTGTATGTGTACGCAGTGAAAACAAAAAGAGCGTATGGGTAAATGGCTGAAGTCAAAAGGGCGATAATCCTACCCATATGAATGCATGACCTCGTGACATTATTCTCAGTGTCAACAATGTATTGCCAGTATGCCAACAGATGCCACAACCATGAAAACCAAAACCAACATCAACACACTAACATTACTACCCTCAGCAATGACAACAGCAGACAATGTATGTATGCATGTGTGCATGTAAGTATTTATGTATGCATGTAAAAAAGTGCATAAAGTGAAGAAGAAAAAATCCAACTCGCACTCGTATTCGTTCTGACGTGAGAAAAATAATAAAATGCAAACTTACAGTTACCAACAGAATAAACAAATTAAGCGCAATACCCGGGCAAAGGCGGTAAATACTCGCACACTCACACAGCCAAGTTGGAGGTTTTAGCTAAAGCTGGAGCTAGAGTGCCACTGAGTGCAGGTCACTGCGAAGGATTTTTCAACGAAAACGTAAATGTGAGTTGAACGGGATGCTTTGCTAAGTCGATCGTCTCTACCATTGCTGAGCGAAACAAAAGGGTCGCAAAAGCAAGCAAAAGCGAGATGAGGCATCAAACGAAAAAAAAATTCTTAATGAAAAATTAAATAAATATGCTAAAACAACAATCAACAGCATAACAAAAAAGTATAGTAGAAGACGAAAATATGCGAGGTTAGCTTAGCGTCAGCGGGAGGTCAGGGTAATTGGGTGAATGGGTAAATGGGTAAATGGGTAAACGCGTGAACAAAGCTAACACCCTTGTGCGTATGTATGAATTTATGTGTATGTGTGTGAGCTGCCATTTAACGGTAGTTGCAACAAAAATCATGACAGGTATTTAATCTCGAAAAAATATTTACAAAAGTTCATAAGCGTACAGAAATTAAAATTTTCAAAGAAAAGAATTTTAAATATACACTTTTTTCAAGCCACAAATTGTTTAAGGTTTTATTTGAGGTGTTTGAGCATTTTATGTGAATAAATTGCTGGGCACGCAGTAGGAATTTTTAATAGTTCACCGTTCTTTATTTAGAAATCAAGTAGTAAATATTCAAATCTGTTAAAATGTACTTTTAGTAAAAGAAGAATAAATAAAGTAGAAAATTTTTAATGCGCTAACTGAACTTTTGCATTAATAGTATAATGAATTTTTATAAAAGAAATATAGTGAATAATTTTGACATAAAAATTGGCACACTTAAAAGATAATTAGTGAAACCGGAAAGCAATAATGTCATCTTCCCACATCACGCAAAAATTAAAAATAAGGGAAAATATGTAATACTGACCAACAGGGTTTACTCACCACGAACAATTGCTAATAATTATGAAGGATGATGTCACCGTGACGAACTTTGCCGGAGACAATACTAGTTACTTTTGTTGTAGCAGCTCATCGAGCCCTCCCAGTAGAGTCATCGGTCGTTATCGCATCTCATCTGAGGGTAGATAAAATTATGTTTCGATGGTTAGGGTGCAAAGGGAGAGGAGTTTTAGGTGAGCGGGTTAATTGGTGGTAAGTGAATACGTGCGGGTGATCAATTCTGGCAGTTGAAGTTTTTCTTCCTTGTAATACCCGCTTTATAGTGACATAATAGCAATCAGGGTTTTGTAATAACCTAAACTCGTTCCTATTCAGATGTAATGGGTAGTGGTTGGAGGTTGGTAGTGGTAAGAAGGTTTTAAGAAACTCCCGATGAATGCCGCTTAATATATTGTCTAGTCCAGTAGATGTATTTGGTCTTGGAAAAAGCTCAACCTCCAGCAAATGCCTGCAGGGTAACAGCCTAGCAGCAATTGCTTGCTGAGCATCTTCGTTGTGGAGATGTTGTAGAGGATACGCCAGAAGGCACCCAATAGCTTTCCTGATGGCAGTATTCTAGAAAATTTGAAATTTTCTCTACTGCAAATCACGAATACCAGGCAGCTAAATGGGCGCTGCATAATTGAGCCAAATGCTTTAATTGTCGGCAGCATCATTTCTTTGGTCATGCTTCAAGTGATACCGGCTAGCGATTTGAGGACCTTGTTGGAGTGTTGGACATTAGCGGCAATGGTTTCAATTTTTTCCACTCTATGGTGCTGCTTTATTTTACTGCTGCCCATTGAATTACACTCACTAGACGCATTTTGCTTGACAAATAGCCAATATGTTTTTATGGCAACTGCTTCCTCGGAGACAATTTCAAAAGTGTTACATACTCAGAGAACGCGAAGTTGGCTATACTATATATTGACTTTATACTCCAATGGTAAGACGCATGGGATATTCTTTGTGATCAAAGAGGTGCACCGTAGAGTATTTGAATTTTTGCCGCTCCATCCAAAAGCTGTCTGCTTCACTGCTTGTGGCCTGTAAATTCAGTTTTCTTCTGATCCACAATCTTCACTCCACACACAGCAAGCTCGTCATTCTTCAAACTTCGTGCCTTGACTTACATTAGCAAAGTGAGTTTTATTTCTTGGTCCCCCTGTTAGGTCAACGAGGATGAACATAGATGCATAAAATTAATCAACTGACTATTCCAGATACGATAACTCATCCACATCTCCAACCTACATTTCTTGAATGAATTAATTAAAATAATTATTAAAACTTTGACCATAAGAAATTCATCAGAAACTCCCGAAAATGTTTTGAAAGTAAGGTGCATAATTACCCCATAGCAAAAAAAAAATGGGATACACTCTTCTGTGAATCAGTGAGAACGAGATCTGGCAAAAATTATTCGAAATCCTTATAGGGCATTAATAACTGATTGTGAAATGGTTGAGAACAACATCTTATTTGAATTTCTTGTGATCAGGTAGTCACAAAAGTGAACAAGCAATAAAATGAGTTTCACTTTCCGGAGAGATGAACTTTGATAACAACTGGAATGGCGTACTCAATGTTACCAAATTTGCGGGAAACAGCTGTTGGTTATCAGCAGAGTTATGAGCGATCACATTTTAAAACTTTTTAAATCTGTTTCTAAACTGTTCATAGTAGCGCTAACGGCATTTGTTTGGAATCACCCCATGTTCATATTTACCCCAATTGGCCCTACCTAATCTTATTTCATTTCCATTTAATTGTACTAGTTTCAATTGAGTATGTTTTGAAGCTTCTTTCATGCAAGTGATGTATTAAGTAATAAGTTTAACTTCTTTTTCAAATCGTAATAATTGATGAACCCATTAGTTGATTATTTATCGATGTAAACAGCAGCGAATGAGTTTATAAACCTCACGCCTATTATAACATAGTTACTAAATTAAGCTTCCATTGAAGGATTTACTATGTAATTATCTACGCAAATAATGTTGAACAATGTGCACTCATACATGCATGCATGCATGCATACCTACTACACATGCATATGTATGTACGTGGAAGCATCGTAACAATATTAACTGTCGCAAACAGTTCAAATATTTAGTTGAGCTACAAGTAAGTGTAAGTGAATTGACTTCACAATAATGTCTCTCGCATGCATTTAAATTAATTTGCAAGAGGGAACAATCACAACATACTTACATATGTAGATAATATATAAATACATTTGCATATGTGCATAAATTTTTACATTTCCATACATATGCATAAGGTGCGCTGGAGACAAATCACCAGCAGCGGCCAAGAGCTTATGAGCTGCTCTTTCAGCTCTTATCCTTAACTGATCCATACACATCTGCACACACACACGTGCATATAAGACTGAATGTAATTAAATTTCAATGTTCGCACCCACACACACACACATGCATTTATATGCGCTGAATCTATCCCTTGTTATTGTCCTCTTCTTTTGTGCATGAGCACGTGAGTGTGTGTGTGAGTGCGACAGCTCGGTCACAGATGCCACAATTTGATTTGCACTTATTGGGTTCAATTAAATGGTCATGCGCTAGTATCGCTACAAGCAGTTAATTGTTATCTCCATTTTGAGTCGAGTGCTCTCGCTAGCCGCTTACAGCTCGTTCTCATTGTTGCATGGGGCGTATGCAGTTGGTACAAAGGTCGCATATGTTTGCAAGAGATGCCTTTCGTGTGCAGGTACATAGGATAGGTGTTTTACGCACAAATACGTATTAAGGTTCATTGTTGTAGGTAGTCCGGCGTACATTTGTATGTTTGTATGTGTGTATGTATGTAGGATGGAACTATGCGGATTTATTGTGGGCAATGGTCGAATGCGAAATAAGCAGCTGCTCAGCTTTTGCTTTTGCTTATTCATTCCAATTATACGCCTGCAGGGAAATTGGAAGCACGTAGCAGTCGTGGCGGTCAAATATATGAGGACATTTACTCGCATAATTTGTGTTTACAAGCACACGTACTCGGCATTATAACGACATATTCATACAATTAATTTGTTTTTGTGCTGCATTCAATGTGTATGATTTCCTATAGTGGCATGGGAAAGTACAAATTTAATTTCGTGCAACATTTTTTATTAGAATTTTTTTTGGTCCTCTATGAACAATTTTTACTCGCACTTACTCTAGTAGTAGTAGCAGATTAAAAAAATGTCATATTTTGATATTAATTCAATATAATATTCATCATCAAACATATACCTTCTGTCCTTTGTAACTTAAAAAAAAAAAAACACATTTTTTTCCAATTTTTGGAATAAATTCACTTTAAAGAAAAATGTTTTGAACAAGTTTTTACTTCTTGATTCAATATTTTTCGGTTAGCTGAGATTACTGAGCACAGTCTCAGCTACGATATTAATGAAAGTAATACAAGAAAACAAGAAGGCGGCCGCCGTAGCCGAATGGGTTGGTGCGTGATTACCATTCGGAATTCACAGAGAGGTCGTTGGTTCGAATCTCGGTGAAAGCAAAATTAATAAAAAAAAAACATTTTTCTAATAGCGGTCGCCCCTCGGCAGGCAATGGCAAACCTCCGAGTGTATTTCTGCCATAAAAAAGCTCCTCATAAAAATGTCTGCCTTTCGGAGTCGGCTTGAAACTGTAGGTCCCTCCATTTGTGGAACAACACCAAGATGCACACCACAAATAGGAGGAGGAGCTCGGCCAAACACCTAACAGAAGTGTACGCGCCAATTATTTATTTTTTTTTTTAATACAAGAAAACCCCCTCCCTTTTATATATAACAAAAAAACTTTCTTTTCCACGAATTTTAACAAAAAATTAATATTAAATTTTTTTTAAATTTTTTTGAGATTGTGTTTTATTCTAAAAACAAACTTTGTAAAAAGTTTGAGTGGGGCTTTTGTCACAAATAAAAAAAAAAAAAAATTTTCCCCAAGAATTATAGCAAAAAATAAAAAAAATTACAGATTATATTTTATGCTAAAAGAATTAATAAATGTTGAGCGATGGTGTCTTCACAAGTGGCAAGAAATATGTTTAACAAAACATATTAAGTGTGCCGAATATATTTTCTCAAAATTAAAAAAACCAAAAAACAAATATAATATATTTCGAAAAATTTTTAACAAAGAAATATAAAATGTTAAACAATTTTTTTTTCTAAATTATATTTTATGCTAAAAAAATAAAAAAAATGTAGAGCGGGGTTGTTTTCTCTTCTTCTTCTTGATTAGCGCGATAACCGCTTATGCGTTTGTGGCCCACTTTAAAAAAACGCGCCAGTTGAGCACAGCAAGTGAAGCCAAATCCTTCTCCACCTGATCTTTCCAACGCAGAGGAGGCCTGCCTCTTCCTCTCTTACAACCAGCTATTATCGCATCGAATACTTTCAAAGCCGGGCCGTTTGTTTCCATTCAGCCGACTTGACCCAGCTAACGTAGCAGCTGGGGGTTTTCACAAATGAGAAAAAAATGTTTAACAAGAATAGAAAAATTTCCAAATAAATTTTTCCTAAATTAATAAAAAAGAATCCAGGAATTTTTATTAATAAATAAAAAACTTTTCGAAACAAGTTAAATTTATTTCTAAAAAACAAAAAACCATATAAAAATGTTGTCATAACTGACAAAACAATTCCAAAGAATAAATAAATTTTCCAAAAATTTAAAAAAACAGAAACATAGAATTAAATTAAAAATTTAATGCTAAAAAAATAGAAGAATTTTGAGAGGGGGTGTTTTCATTAATGACAGGAAATAATTTTTTTCTTGAGAATTTTAAACAAAAAATAAAAAAATTTTGATTTTTTTCTTATATTCAAGCTGAAAACTAAATTAATTTTCATAAAAATTTCTGACGTGCGTCTTCGCAAATGGAGGGACCTACATCATTAAGCCGACACCGAATGGCAAATATTTTTTGTTTGTTGAGGTTTTTTATGGCAGTAATACACTCGGAGGTTTGCCACTGCCTGCCGAGGGGCGACCGGTATTAGAAAAAACTTTTTCTTCATTGTGGTGTTTCACGGAGATTCGAACCTACGTTCTCCAAATTCGGAATGGTAGTCACTCACCAATGCATTCGGCTGCGGCGGGCGTCATTTCATATGACATTATTAAGAACTAGTGCGAATGTATTGGATGTACCACACCCTCCTGCATAAACTAGTTCCCATTTACTGTGAGCATTCACATTAGTACTGTCTCCACACCAAATATCAGTGCAATATGACTTCTGACCCTAAAATTGTACTGAATTTTACAATTTACGGATGGGAGCGATACCATATCTCTTTATTTATTCATAGCCTCTAACATCCGAATACCTAAGTTAGTTGTTTTTTCACATCAAATTGCAATATTGCATTACAAAAGCTTTCAGTATTATGACTCACTAAAAATTTCACATCCTTGAGAGTTACCGTACCCCCTTGCCCAAGTCCACTTTAATCATCGAATGTTGAGTCAAGGTGATACTGTGAATCATTTTTCAACACTAAATCGGAATATTTAACTGGATGATCAAGATTGAGCTATCAGTGCCTGATATTTCTGTATATTTCATGGAGGGAAATAATATAGTTATTTTCGGGACTCCGAAAATAGGTATTCGAAGATGACTTTCCAACATACGGACGCATTCCGTGCGGCCAAGATAAGGCTACCTTAGGTTTCAAGTGCACCTCAATACGTGTCATCTAGCATAGCACTTTCTCTGGTTTTGTCAGACATTCGCTAGACTAAAGTGGCGCAGATATGCCCTAAATGGGGTGAAAAAAGTCAAATATTCCATCACTTGACAAACTTTTCAGATTCACCAAGGAGTGAGCGAAGTTTGCAGATGAGTTAACCCACTCTATTCTCTTGTTACCCATTCATACACCCTGCCACGTCTTAAGTAACATCGTCTTAAGTATAATTGGCGTCCATGACCGGGAGGACGCAAATGCACACAACAATCCATTATTTCTTGAAACCCTCTCAACAGGAGAAATCTCACTGCTGCTTGAAAATACAAATTCATACAAGGTAGCTGTATTGGTAAATGTGTATATAACTATTATATCTACATAAATGTATATTCATATATATTTTTATTAAATGAAAGGTATAAGTAAATATCTAAACATCAGTGTGTGTATATATGTATCTATATACGAGTACAATTGTATATCCTGTCCATTTTTATACTGACTGACCAATGCAATTACCACATCGAGGAGCATGTGCGAGTGAGCAGAATATTATTGCGTCTTATTGTTCTTAGAGGTTAAATTATAAATGTGTATATAAACAAATGCAAGCGCGTATAGGTACCCTGCAGAGAAAATTTGATCTCATTTTTAGTACAGAGTTCACTCCAGACAGCCTTGATTAATGAAATACCGGAAAGTTACTGGATTTTTTCTCCCAAAACGACACCGCAGGTTTATATTGTATATAATATTATATATGAAATGAAGTAAAAAATTCTGGCCGTATTCCGCTAGATATAGTTAGTTAGAGTTATGCATAATATGATGCATATACTCATACTTATACTATACGGCGATGTGACATCAACCTTGACAGCTTTGCAGCGTTTCAAAATAAAGATAAAAAAAGAAAAAAATTTATAAAGTTTTCAGTCCCACTACGACCAAAGAGAAAAGCCGGAGCAGAAAAACAATATCGAATGTAATAACAAATCGGTGTTTGAAATAATTTCGTTCTTATAATATTAATAAAGGGTGATCAATTTAGATGTATCGGACTTTAGATTGAAATAAAAAAAAACTAAAACTCAAATTTATTGGACAATCTTTATTATTTATGTGTAGAACCGCTCATGACACTTATTTTTTAAGGATAGTCCCCTTCAAATGTTACCCGCAATTGCGCCGTAATTCGGCCATCCGTAAACATCAATTTTGAATCACTCGCTGGAGGACTTTGGTAGTTATTTCGTGAATAACTTTAGTAATGTCTGCTTTCAATGCCTCAATCGACGCTGGTTTCGGCATAAAGTATTTAGACTTTACATATCTCCTTAATAAAAGTCCAGAAGTGTGATATCACACGATCTTGGTGGCCAATCTACTGGTAAGAGGCAAGAGATAAATTGCTCACCGAATACATTGTTTCACGGGCTGTATGGAAAGTAGCGTTGTTTTGTTGGAACCAAATGTTCTGGGGACCTTCAATTTCGTTTATAAAGGCGTGATAGCGGTCGCCATTCACTGTTACATTGGTGTCAGCCTCGTCTTTGAAGAAGTGTGGTCATATGATTCCTCCAGCCCATAGGCCGTACCAAACGGTTGTTTTTAATGGATGTAATGGCTGTTCTTGAATGACTCTTCAGTTGCTTGGTTGCTCTTCAGCCCAAATACGGCTATTTTGCTAACTGAAGTAGCCATTAAGCTAGAAATGGGCCTCATCGCTGAATAGCGTAAGTTGGCTTGAGCGCGGGATGAACACTTTTCACAGAGCATCGATTTTCGTAATACAATTCTTTTAAACACGATTTTTAAAAGTTGTTGAGGCGTAAGTCTCTCCACGATAATTAATACTGAAACAATTATTATTTAGTTTGACAGTTGTTACGCGTGATCTGTCAAAAAATCCTATTGAAAAAATATCTCCAATCAGATCACCTTTTATAACCGTCAAGAACGAGGCAATTTTTAATAGGCTAAGCCCCGAAAATGACGATAATATCATAGAAATCATGGAGTCGGACCATGTCAGCAGCTACTTCATTAGTCAGGAACTGAAAATTAGCTATAAAACCGTTTGGAACCATTTTCGAAAAGTTCTTCTTGCCTTGTGCGGCCATACAAATTTACACAAAATAACCTTCAAGGTTTAGATGGAATTGACGCTTGCGATTCATTTGCGAACCGAAGTCAAGCCATTTTTGTTTTAGGAGCCACCAAATCTCCAGGTGCTCCTTGGCTCGACCTTTTCAAATTTCAATTTCAAGCCGTTTTTGAAGCATATGGCAACCGGTGACAAAAATAGGAGCCTTTTAAAATGATTTTCATAGGGGTACTAAATACGTAGAAAGGGCAGAATTCATTCAATACTTTCTGACCGAATGTTCAGTACTTCGAAGAACGCATTTCAGAGTTTTGGCAGACCACTTCTGCGAGGTACTGACTAGTCTAGATGCTTTCTTGTTAGAAGTCAGGCTTGTTAAAGAAAAGTGGCTTCCAATTTAGAAACTTATTCTGTGTCGGGTATTAAAATGGATTTTAAGCCCCTCGAGTAATCGTAAAACCTAAACAGGAGGCCTTTCTACTTGGCCTGCAAAAAACTGCGAAAAATTCATATGACGTTCGTACGATTTTTAAATAAAGAAGTTGTAATAAATAGAAGTTAGGTTGAAATATATACGGAACTTTGGCATTCGCAACGAAATGTTGATCCCTATTAGTGCATAGAAGTAGTGATTGGGCCTCTTGCCTGCGCACTACAAGCTGCTATACAAGTATAAGCACATTCGGTCGGAAAATATTCCAAGCTGCTGGTGTGAAAAGAAGGAGCTTATGGTTATGAATTCTCTAGAACTCTCTTTCGATATACACACAGGATACCTCCGCATGCATACATACATCTATATACCTAATAACACTTTAGTGAATATTGATTTCCATAAAACACCAGAGAATATACTTTGCTTTGATTTTACCAGCACTTGCCAACCTGTAAGGTATCTCCTGCTGGAGTGGCCCAGCAGTGCCCTAAATCGGCAAAGCATATAAACAGCAGCAGAGCAGACACTTATTTATGTATGTACGAGTGTAATAGCAATGCTTGTTTGCTAAGAAAGCAAAGCAGCTTATATCTCCTTTCACGAATATTTCATACAATATTACACATGCTAGCTTTCTCTTTGTATTATATTATATTTGTGCATATCTAAGTGTGTTATGTACGTATTGAAATGTGGGGCAAAGTAGTATGGAGAATTCGAACAAGTATCTGATATTGCTGATTTATAATAATGTTCTACGCCTACAGGTTCTATGTGCTTCCGCACGAAGGATGTGCTCTATATAACTGTTTAATTCGTAATATTTATATTTGAGTGAGGGCATGTGTGCATGTATGTATGAATAGGCCAGAGTAGGCCAAACTACTTAACTATACTACACATCTGTACAATCAACCATTTGGTGCCACTCTCAGCTAGACCCAATGTGGTCCACTTTCATTTGCAGCGAACCAAAGTAAAGCAAACCCTAATACATTAATACAAACATAGTTTTCAATACAAACTTTGTTTGTTATTGATAGTTCTGTACAAGTTGCACAAGTATTGAATGTGGCATCCTTCACGTTTTAAATTAGTTTCCTGCTAGAAAATTTATAGTCCCTTGAAAAGCAGTTTGCTCACATTCGTTACTACATATGTACGTCATTTCCGGCCATTATTTGTGATCACCGAACTTTGTATACCATTAAGAGCCGCTAGCTTGCATTGGAACCTGGCTTGGTTTAAGCAACATTTGTTATTTATTTTTCAACCGCAAGCCCTTATGGTGGCATATTGAAAATTTGAGGTTTCAAATTTTGACAATAAATGTGGCGCAGTCACAAACAAAGGCAGACATTGTTGACAACACTTGTGTGGGTGTACCCGATTAGTGGGTGGATCGGTTGGCGGTCGGCTCATTGTTCTATGAAATTTGTAATATCGTAGTTGGAATGACAAGTCAATTAATTACACAATGTGTTGTAGGCGCTCAGACTAATATTCTACTGATATATGTATGAACTCGCAAACAACACGCACACACATAGGTTCATCTCAAAGTATTAGCAAACAATGGGCTTTGTATTGATTTTGTCCAAAATGTGTGCTTTGAAGCAATTAAAATATTCACAAGTAATTTATTTGCTACCATTTCTATTTACTGTTTAAATTGAATTAGCACAAGAGTGAAGAGTAAAATTTCAGATGAAAAAATGCTTAACAATTTTATATATTTCTTAAAACCACCTAAAACAAATTATAACCGTAATGAGCTATTTTGAACCTTATCCCAAGATTTTAACTCTCATGCTATACACCTTCTAATTTTTTATTCAGTTCACAATTTAGGTGCCTAGTGTCAAATCTGAAGCTATGCGCAGGACAGCATTCATTCTAAATTCTTTAAACGTATACTACCAAAACTTATACCGAATGTTATTTATGCCTTAAATACCATTTTCTGTAACTATGTCTAATTTTTCCAATAGTTGGAAGATGTCTAAGTTTATTCCAAGTAAGAAATCCAAGAGAGTTCATGGACTTATCGGAACATTGTCTTCCTCGAACGGGTAACGCATTCTCGGATAAACTTTTTCCTGAAGTGCAGCGCTTGGGTGAGACCGTACTAATCTGGTTTTCGATCAAACAGACGCGGCACTACAGCCTTTAATAAGGCTTCTTATTTTCTAATTGTTTATTTTATTCAAGTAAAAATTAAATTATCGAAGCTGTGACTAAAAGTAAGGTTGATCGATTTTTGCTTCGGATTCCATGGCATCATTCATAATGAAAATCTCTCTGACAGTCTGTGGGAATGCATTTTCTAGGTCAATAACGGATGAGTCTTGCATCCCCCTAGTGCGTCAGCCTATTCTTCATCACTGTGCTAAAGCTATCGATTAAAAAGGTAGCGGATTTATTCTATAGCTCCGATGTCCATATCTGCGACTGGTTCTTAGTCCCCAATATAAAGTTGCTCCTTAAGGGAAATAGTCATGACATCGTATAGAGGAGGTTGGGGAAACTATATCCACGGTACTTAATGGGTGAACTAAGTATGTGAAAAATACATACATACATACATAATTGGCGCGTACACCCTTTTTAAGTATTTGTCCAAGCTCCTCCTCCTATTTGTGGTGTGCGTCTTGATGTTGTTCCACAAATGGAGGGACCTACAATTTCAAGCCGACTCTGAACGGCAGGTATTTTGTATGAGGAGCTTTTCCATGGCAGAAATACACTCGGAGGTTTGCCATTGCATGCCGAGGGGCGACCGCTATTAGAAAAATGTTTTTCTTAATTTTGGTGTTTCACCGAGATTCGAACCTACGTTCTCTCTGTGATTTCCGAATGGTAGTGACGCACCAACCCATTCGGCTACGCGGCCGCCGTTAAAATATAATATCACAGTACAGGATCATATTCACAAGTTTGGACAATTTATTTTTTTCTCGTTTAGTTGTATTCATTTTTCTTTATAAAAAATAGTTCATCCACATATCTACATACATCCATATAAATTGAGATTTCAAACTTTTCTTAACAAAAAAAATTTGGAAAATTCATATTGGAATTTCACGGTTTTTAATTTTAATCAGCACTTTTTAGAAAAATTTAGAGTATGCAGTTGTCTAGGCCATAGAATTCCAATTAATCGCCAGCGTTTTTGATTTGTTATTTTTTTTTTTTTTTTGGGGTTCTATGTAAAAATGTGGCGAGCTTGCGTCACATGAAGGAAATGCACAAGCCTGCAAACAAAATAAATTTGAAACATCAACGCGTTGTTTGAGCCACTGAAAATTTGCATTTTATTTTACCAGAATTTAATAAGTTGTAAACCGGCATACATACCTTACATTTTCTTAGAAATCTTTATGATTTGAAATTTTGATTAACATTTGTGGAATGGTTTTTTTTAAATTTGCACAAAATTTGAAACCATATTTGATGAACGATTATAATGAACGATATTTTCTTCAAAAAAAAATATTAAAATTAAATGAAAAAGTAAGTTGCCAAAATGTGTCAATAAGTCTGCCCGCTGCAGCTATTTGGCGCAGTGCATATTAGAAATATTCTTCTTATTACGTGCCTCTATAGATGGAAGCTATGAAAAGATCGTAAGATAACCTGCGAACTTCAATTGGTTGGCGAAAAGGTCGATGTACGATTCGCTCTCAAACACACCATAATAATTTTTATCATAATCTTATGCATGTGTGCACGCAGCGCCAAAGGCGGAAGAGAGCAATTTGTGTATATTCTTACATATGTACATAAGATATATTATCTGTAAATTAAAAATCATAACCTTAGCTGCAGTAATATCTCCACTCCACTCTATAACTATATGTGCCATCAAAGTCAATGTCCCTGTGGGAAGAATCAGATAGACGCTTACAACCTCAGCCGCAAGTGTGAGTAGTTGTTTCCTTGTAGTATGTATGTATGGGACAATTAACGCTTTGCTCACTTGAGCGTCCAATGTACTCGCAGACATTCGATGCACTTAACACGTTTGCATTGTTTGCCATATTGCGGTTGCCTGAGTACTCGAGCGTGATACTCAAAACAAAATTCTTACAACTAGTACAAGCATACAAGCATACACCGTTATAAGTAATTATACAAGTGGATAATCAATAACTGTGCACACGTTTGTACGTGTGTGTGTGGGGTACATAGTAGGTGGGAAGTGGCAGCAACTATTAACGCGTAGCATTTTGCGACGCAAGCCGGGATCTAACTCATTTGCTATGTTTGTATGTATGTATTTAATATACTGTGCATATGTAGGTGCATGTATACTTGCTCAGCTGTTAATGCAGCTTCAAAGCTCTGCACTTGTGGTTACTGCATGAAATTTAATTACTTCGATGCAATCGACGGGCAAATATTGTCTCTCTCATACATGCACACAAGCAAATGCTCATACATATACGAGTATATTTACATACACGTACGTATATGTGGTGTGTTGAATAAAAGCCAGCAACTAACACGAGGGACAAAAACAACATTGCACTCTAGCCAACCGTTGACACCTGTGACAGCAGCAATTAAGTAGCGCTTACACACATTTTCATATAGCTGGTGCCGGCACTTTGTTGTGTGCATGTGTACTATGCAAAATTTGCATAAATAAACAAAAGCGACAAATAACAAGTTTTTAACGATTACTAAAAAAGTTAATTTCAAAGTAAACAAGTGCTTAAAAAATTCACGTTTATACAAACAAATATTTACATACGTATATTTAGTAAAAATATCATACTTCTGAGTTCTATGAAAAGAAAAATAAATAAAATTGCAAGTTGTGTGCGAAATAGTGGGCGATTACACTGGGCGACATTGCTGGCGCCACACAAGATGCAAAGCGGCCATCAGGCATCGCAAGAAAACTGCTTTCAGAAAGTCTATCAAATTGATGAGTTTTTAATTAAAAGAGCGAGCATAAGAAATCTGCTTTCAGTAAATCTGGTCACAAGGAAACTGCTTTCAGCAAGTCTGCCAAACTGCTGAATTTCGGAAATTAATTCAAAGAGTGGTCGCACTATGCATGCAAAGTACTTTCGGAAAGCAAGCAAATTTACTTTCGGGACTTACTTACTTGTTGACCACTCTCACTGTGAGAAACACATGGTTTGTATAAAATATTTGGTTTGTATAAAATAAGCTTAATCTCTCTCTTCTCTCCTATAAAACTACCCATAAGAAAAAAAAATGTTTAATGATATTTTAATGAATGAATTGAAATTAAATCCACATTTATCGTGAGTAAATGAAATAAATAAACAAATAAGGACATTTAGTCGCATGATTAAAAAAAACTCGACTCGCCGCTTGTTTTCAGCTTTATAAAAAATCTCCACGTTAGAGTTTGTGTCTCTATGTATTGATCTAAAAATATGCTGCCATATTCAACCGTTCTTGTGATTTCGTACTTCTGCAAAGTTTTTCCAAATAGTTTCCCTTTGTGTTTGCGTCAAATTTGTTCTCGAAATTGTAAAAAAGTGGCTTTTGTCAATAATTAAACTATGTTTTAAGAAAAGTGATAATTAAGATATTTCTTTTCTCTCAATGGTTGTTGTATGTATATTAATAAATTAATTAAGAAATATTTTATCTAGAAAAGGTTTTTATAAAAACATGCTTTGGTTGTAAACTGTTATCTGTTCTATTGAATAATGACTATGACAACTATTCTTAAGCGAAAGAAAAAGAGAAATAATTTAAGGTGGTCTGAAGAAATCATGAACGAAGCTGCTTTTAACGCATAAATTAATGAAATTTTAACTTCAAATTGTTTCCCATTCTTGGCTACTTTTTTTCACTCATGCAGGCTGTTATGGAAAGATTTGCTAGATTAGTTGATAAATTATTAATTCCTATTCGGCAGTGTTTTATTTCGGCACAGTTCAATGGCCTTAAAAATGTTTTTTTACCTATCCTTTGACTCCTTATTTTATTATTATTAATTTTTGAACCTCTCCGTAGCCGATTGGGTTGGTGAGTGTCCACAATTCGGAAGTGAACGAAAAAAGAGATACATTTTTTTCTAGTAGTTTCTGACAAACTGCCGAGAGTATTTGTGCCATGAAAAGTTCTTTATAAAAAATTGAGAGAGGAGCTTGTCCAAATTCAAGGCTTCCTGAAAATCTCCTTCTAAGTCATCATTATAAAAATACATTTTTTTTTAATTTCTCATCTGCGTCTTTATACTTTACCGCACTACTTTATTTTATCGCAGTAATCCCCCTAAGCGATATTAGCGAGTTCAGCAAAGCGTGATTTTAGCGAGCTCTCTCATGTGCTATACAACGCCAATTAGATATGTGTGAAGGCAAGATTTTCTTCGCTTCGTCGCTCTAATGCAGTGGAGCCATTCTTTTTCCTCTGCTGCAATATTTTGAGTGCCTCTGTATGAAATATTTTGAGTGCCAGTGCTTTTGTACCATTCCTACAATATGACTTACCCAGCAAGCCGCTGAATCTGAATTCGCTGCAGTATGTCTATGCCGCCGTAGTGCTCATACAGCTAATCCATCGCCTGCAACATTTGCCATTGCCTACGTGAACAGGCCAAAAAAAAAAGCATCCGAACTATGTAGCATGACTTTATTCATAAAATATAAGTTCATGAACTTGAATATTTCCTGATAGGTTAACTTCCACTTCAGATTAACAGTAGCCTCCACTAAAGGTAGTCATAATAAGTATCTCAATTAAATCAAAACTAGTCCTAACGTCATACTGTTCAATCACTGTTGAATCGTGCGTTGTGTAAATTGAAGGGTTATTGGAACCTAGAAGTAAAAAGTACGGACAATTTCACTATGACAAAACAGAAAAAGAGCTTCGTTTATGCTGTGAATACACTATTGAATAAACTTTTTAATAAAACTATATTTACAATGTGTTAATAAGGCAAATTTTGAACAAAAAAAAAAAAATAAGAAAGATTATTCGTATTTTTTCATAAACATTTTATTTTCTCAAAAACTTACACATCTTTACCATTTTCAATTTTTTCGCCGACATACTCGTAAGTCAAGATTTTGGTATTTTGCTCAACTGTAAATTTCTGTTATTTCCCCATTTTCACCCAATTGATACGCGTCTTTTCAATGTGACCGCGAATTTATGAAATTTTAAAAATTCCTCTAAAAAAAAAATTAAAAAAAAATTAAAAAAAAAATAAGCATAAAAAAGCAAATATTATCTCATACCCAAAAATCATGAGTTGCATAGAGAAGGTCCAGCTGCGGCGCTAGTAATGTCGCCGAGTGTATGGCTACTTGTGTGTGTATGTAACTATATAAACAAAAGTAACAACCTATGCACGTTGCATGCATCAAAAGTTTTGTATTTTTAAAATAAATTTTTGCAAAACTAAAGCACACAAAGACTCGAAAAAATTCATACACAGCCGCAACAAATTCATCGGCTGCAGTAGACACACGCGGCATGGGTGGCAAGCAGCCAACCAGGCAGACGCACTAAGCTATGTATTTGTGTATTCGCACACACATGTATTAACTAAGAAATATGAGCGTTGAATGAGCTGGTTAGGCGGTTTTTGTCGGTGGCTGGAGAATGACGGTAGCGGAGGGTGGCAGACAAATGGATTGATGCGCGATGATGGATTGACGTGTAAATGCGCTGCGTGAAAGGCATTGCAACACACCTCTCACGCCACAATTCAAAATTATATACGCGCTTATTACAGACAGGTCTATGTAATAATTTACAAATCTATACGCGAGCTATGTATGTCTGTGCGTGTGTGCATATATTGCAAATACGAAACATTATAAAACATATCAGCAATTTGTAACCGGTGGGATTGCTGTATGCGGTTCAATAGAGCGGCTGACAGCAGCAAATCACGAAATCTACATATCTACATAAGTACATGTGTAGAAAAATAGCGCTTACATATGTACGATATACAAAAATATATACATTTATAAATGGAAATAAAAAATTGCGTGAGTGAACCATTTTACAATTACATTAATCCATATGGGAATTCGGTCCGTAGTGACGGCGACGGCATCACAGAAAGGGCTTATGAAAACGTCAAAATATTGTGTGTGGAAAACGTAAACAAACCGACAAAAGTTTTTAGACATGTTATGTTGTAAAATGGACATTTTGTGGCAATGTTGTAAAGCTCTTCTTTTTTTTTTTTTTTTTGCTTTCATTGCTAATAAATAAATGCAAACGAAAAGGCTGATGGGTTTATTCCCTTTAAACTGTTGCAGAAATATATTGAAACTCGTATCTGCCAAGTTAAAAACTTGCATCATTTTTTTGAGCCTGCAATTCATGTGTGCAGCAAGACAATTAATTGTGTTTCGATAAAATTTAAAAATTCTGTTTGCAGGAAAAGTGAAATAAAAACTATGAAATTGCTTATACGAGTACTATGAGGATTTATTTCGCGAAATTAACAAACAAAATAGTGTGCCATAAAATAATTGCAATTTTTTGCTGTTGCAGATTGCTTTTGCAGTAAATAAATTTACTCTCCTGAACAATAAAGCAAATGTGTGTATGCATACAATCCATATGATGCAAGAGAACTGGGCGATTCTTTGTCAAGTGATCCAGGAATTTTTGAACGTAGTCGTAATTTTTCAGAAAAACAGTTTATTTGTATGTTTGAATGTAATAAGAAGTAAATCGAAAATATTTTGAAAAAAATTTATAATATTGAAATCTATTCAATGTTAGAAATTTTAGTATGAAGCTTTTGAATATGAAATATATTCGGCTCGTTTTAATATTTCTATGTATTTTGTTTTTTGTTTCTGGTAAAATATGTATATGTATTTCTAAACCATTTTTGTTTTAAAATTAAATTTTTTATACAAAGTTTTTGAGAAAAAAGTATGCTTCTTTTTCCACTTTTAAAAAATATTTATACTGAAATTTTTTCTTATTTTTGTCTTTAATAGTTGAAACTATGCTCGACAATCTAGTAGTTTCATGTGGGACTACGACAACTTTTTGAGTTATACTCGAATAAGTGCAGCGAACCAGAAAAGAAAATTTGAAAAGTTTTTTTAATTTTGAAATTTATTCAGCGTTTAACGACAACGTTTTGAGTTATACTCAAATATGTGCAGCGAACCAGAAAAGAAAATTTGAAAAGCTTTATAATTTTGAAATTTATTCAGTCTTTAAATTTTGGTACCGAGTTTTTTGAATGAAATTTGTTGCGTTCTTTGGAACACTTCTATTATTTTTTTTAATTTTTGGGGGTGAAAAAATTGTACTTTTGAAAAAGAAATTGAATTTTTATTTTTTTCTTCAAAGTTTTTGAAAAAAAAAATATTGTTTTCTTGCCACTTTTCAAAAATATTAATACTAAAATCTTTTCCTTCCTTCTATCGTTAATAGCTGAGACTATATTTAGTAACCCCAGAAAGTTTCATGGTGAAATTCCGATAACTCTTCGAGTTATAGTCAAAAATGTATATACAGCGAAGCAGAAAAAAATCAGAGAAGAAAAACGAAAAAACTTAAAAAAAAAAATTAAAAAAAAAAAAAAATTTGATTTCATTCAGTCTTTTACGTTTAATTTGTTTTAATTAAATATTATCGGTTCCCTTTAACATATCTAAATAAAATGGCAGATGCCTGCCGTGAGGCGACTGCTATTAGCAAACACTTTTTTTTAATTTTGGTGTTTTACGCAGATTAGAAGCAACGTACTTCGAATTCCTCCAACTCGTTCGGCTGCAGCGGCCGCCGTTTATATGCACTTTTGAAAAAACTGTTTCAGGTAAAATTTAAATGTTGCTCATTTCTTCATATAAACCGAAAAAATATCAGAATCTTACTATGCAATTTTTGAGGATTACTCAGCATTAATAAAAAATTAAGAAAAAAATTTGAGATGTCTCTTTGTCAAAAATTGCAAAAAAACAGTTGGTTCCAGAAATTTTAAGTAAAAAGGATTTTTTATCCTAACAATTAACAAATAAATTTTTATGAAAATATTAAATAGGAACAAAGATATTTCGCTACACCTAAATTTTCGTCATTGAGTAGTCTTAAATAATAAAATTTTTTCAAAATTGCTCGATTATAATATTTTACGCGTATTATACAACTATTTTAATTTTGCTTTTCATTGAAAGTTCGTTTTAGATAGTCTGACCTACAACCATATGCTGTGGAGCTTTCTTTGAAGATCAAATACACTGCCAAGCGCTCGCTTCAATACAGAAACCTGCTTGCAGTCTCAACTACGAATCGGTCGAGAGTTCCCGCCAGAGCCCGTTTTGCATTTTAACTCGTGTCAACAGAAGTATTTAGTTCTTACCAAGAAGTTCTTATAAATGATTCTAAATAATTTTTTAACAAGTTGTAATTTCTTGGGCAATGGAACAAATACCCACTTGACGATTTCTATTATATGAGAGCCCATTAAAAAAATGAATTGGTAAAAAAATGAAAAACTGATTATGAGTAGGTTTACTATATAAGATCTATAATTTCACGTGCTTATGCTGGATGAATTTCCTGAACGGCTTTTACTATCGCACAGTATTACGTATGCCTTGCGACCACAGCACAGGAGAAAAAATATTTACTAATTATCGATAATTTCACAGAGTGAATGATAAACTCGTGTATTTACTTACCCAATTATGTGTTTTTACCATTGAAAATAAAAGCAAAAAAATCTCACGAAAATTATTAGCAATAAAACGCGCAAATAAAGAAGACACCAGCGCACACAGGAGCTGAGTAGGTAAATAAGTGCTTTGAAAAAATCACGACTGGAACGAACTTTAATAGCGGGTCTACAACCTGGCTTACATTTATGATTTGCGGCAATAAATCAAAGTGAAATAGAGAGCAAAATAATGTAGAGATAACAACAGCTACCTACGCAAAATAAGCTCAAGCAACAAAGGAGCAATGAATTCAGAAAGCGGAAGAGTAATGACAATAATAATAATAATAACAATTACAACAATAAAAAGTGAAATAAAATGCGTAAACAAAATGAGGAAAGGAAGAAAAAAGAAATGCCATAGCGAAAAACTTTGTCATTATAGCGGTAAAGCGCATTTGATTAGCTGTTGGCTGACTTATGGCTCTACCGAATGACTGACTTCATGGGCTTTAGTGATTGTGTATGTGTGTGTGTGCGTAAATGTAAGTGTTTGTATGGATGTGTGCACACTGTCATGACCAACTGCAAATTCATCAAAAGTCATCATAGTGTCTCACACAGCACACATTCATATGCGTGTATGTGTGCCGATCGCTCTGTCACAAGAGTCACAACTTTCATGCTATAAATATTTCATTTACTTTTACTTATTGTTTTCTTTATGACATGTCATAAAATAAAATTATGATTTTACTTCAAAGGCAAAGGCATAGCGTATAGAAATGAAAAAAAAAGAATATAAAATAATAGTACACAAATAACAATAGAACAAATGCTAAAATAAAAAGAAAAAAACTTTAAAAAATAAATGTGCACGCAAATATTTCGCGAAAAGTACAGAAAAATTCTTGAAATTATGCATCAACTTGTCTACCGGCAAGAGCAGCAAGTATATTTTTTATCGCCCCAATACACGCCGCCGCACTTAGTCAGCGGCGCAAAGAACGCGAGGCAACAAGCATTAAGCGCGCCTGCTGTGATTCTTTTTTCACTGCATGTTATCATGTAATTTGCCTAATCTATTGAAAATACCGCAGCACGACCTACCAATCGCTCAACGAGCGCTCACAAATCGCGCGTACAAAGCCCTCGACACCCGGAGTCTTCAACGTTTGGTTTTTTAAACACATACAAATATATATATATATATACAATATATAGAGCTATGTATGTAAGGTTTGTATGTGTGTACCGCTTGAGCGCACATGACAAATGATAGCGCGGCACTTTTGCTATACCCCGCTGACTGCTTGCCAGACATTGTGCCTCTGGGGTATTAGTAAAATCGCGCATACGCCGTGTAGAACGCTGTGTGTACGTGGGTGCGTTTTCACTTGGAACATGCTGCAAACAGTTGAGCTGTCAACACTTGAGCAAAGAAAGAGCAAAGTGCGGCAGACAATTTAGTTGTTTCGTTTTTTTGGTTGTTTTGTAATTTTTTTTCTTGTAGGGCGTGTTTTGTACAAATGTTGAGAAATTTCCACATTTAAGCAAAACGTAGTGACAATGCATTGTATTTAAGTCATCGCAGATTTTCGTACATTTATTTATTTCTCTACTTATATGGCAACTATAGCATAAATGCCACCTAAGTGCTTAATCACTGCCAATGTCGCAGCAATAAAAATTCTGAACTTAATTGCAAACTGACTTAATGGGAGCTGAAGTGAATTTTCCGCATTATCATTTGAGACACGCATGTGAAACTTCAACGGAGAAGAGCATTAATAATTATTAATAATAATTACTGACGGTAAGCTTAGTGATAGCAACAACAATTGACGTCTATAGTTATAGTGAAATGTCAGCGCTTCTCTCAGTGATCTTATAAAAAGAGCTATAACTTAAAAAGGCGCGCAAAGCAACAAAGTTGCGTATAAAAACTCAAGATGTGCTAAAAAGAATTTCTTTGCTCTAACAAACCTCGTTTTCATAAATTGTGCAATGCCTTGAAAAGAGTTTTCGTTATAAAAAAAAAACATTAAGTCTGGGCTTTTCGAAATATTATTTATCAAAAATATAGTTTGGAGAAAGAGAAATCCATTATTTTTGCGTAAAAGTCAATACTCTATTTAAGATAATTCGGTTTGCTCGATTTGTGTCAAATATGCACCTTTTTGTTATATAATTTCTTCGCATTTTAAAGGTAGAATCAAACCGCTTCTCTCATAGAAGCTTTGGTCCTTATTGGCGGAAAACTCTAGTAATCGATTTTCACAATCTACTCTTGATACCAATTTCTTATAACTCAGCAAGTTTTGCATTGAGAGAAAAAGCCGATAAGGTTGGCGCTTGGTGCCAGGACTGGACAATATTTTGGATGCATTTAAATATCCCCACCAAACTCCCGCAGTGATTGGTCTGTCCTACAGACGTGTGTGACCTTGCGTAGTCCTGATGGACTACACACACACATCTTCTGTTGACCCCTTCTGTCGTTTCTGGTCAATCGCTAGCTTCAAACGGTTCTGTTATTGATAGTAGAGATCTGAGAGATTTATTGCTTGGCCACGCGGGAGAAATTCATAATAAATAGTTTCTTTCAAGTCCATATACACAGAAGAAGAACAAACGAAAAAAGCAAAATAATTTTTTTAGTGCAAAATGTCACCTTGACAACGAGAGTAAAACTTAAATTGTTTGATCAATACTTTACGAGATATCGATCACTACGGCCATATACTGAGAAAATAACGGATTTTTCATTCTCCAAACTAATATTATATTTAAGGGTTTCTATTATAAAATTTATAGTGAAATTTTTGGTACTACATTTTAACCTTCTATCTTCTATCTAAATGGGCATTTTCGACCCTTTCTGAATATGAGTATAAAAGTTAATTAACCCTAGAAAACTAAACCCCGCCTCTGAGGCGTAAAGATTATCATTTTTACGTATTTCATTATGATTGAATGCAAGTGGCAGCACGAGCTTTCAAACCATTATAGTAGTCTCCTGTGTGAGTTTGTGGGCGAACGTTCATTGCGCAAAGTTTTTTTGTTACGGAGATATATTAAATCGTGTTGCCTGAGAGGCGAGGTTTAGTATTAAAGGTATTTTTCTGACTACATATTATTTGTAAATATTTCCTTTTTTTTCGACAGTAGCTATAATTTTAATGGCTTTTTCGTTTAGAGATGTGTACTTCTGACTCCCAAATAGAAATAGACAATTTAGAAAAGGATTCGATTCAGACGACCATGTTCGGTTTCCATGATAAGTTAAGTCTTGTTAGCTATAAAGCAAAGCCTCATAAAACTGTTTTTTTATTATCAACTATGCACGACGAACCCACACTTAACTCACTATCAAAAAAACCTGTAATTATTGAATCCCATAATGCAACAAAAGGTGCTGTTGACACTTTTGATCAGATGTGTTGTCATGCCAGCTGCAGCCGCAAAACCAGGCGTTGGCCATTATGTATGTTTTACGGTATGATAAATTTGGCAGTATTGAATAGTTATATTCTCTATGTTTCAAACTGTGACCAAAAACAAATAAAGCCAATGAGCAGAAGGGATTTCATGAAGAATCTTAGTAAGGATTTGTGCTGTGACTGGCTTTGAATGAGACTTCAGGAAAGATCATCTATGCAAAACCGAGTTCGTGAAGCAATAACCGACTCCATTCATAGCTCCGAAGAGCAGCAAGAAAACTCTGAACCACAAATAAAGAAAGGGAAAAGATCAATGTACAATTACTGTCCATCAAGCAAGAAACATATGAGTGTTTATTATTGTGCAAAATGCAATAGAACATACTGCCTGGGACATAGATCCCCAAATTGCTATACATGTGATATAAGAAAAAAGGTCTGAATTAATTTTTATGTACAAAACAAAATGTTAATAATATATTTGAAATTCTTTATTTTTATGAAACTTAGTACAAATAGCTATGAGAAAAATATGAATTTTATGTTTTTGTTTTAAAGAAAAAAAAATTATAAAATTTTTTCTAAATGATATCCTTGCAAAAAAAACAAATTAAGTGTTAATTTAGTAAGTACATAATTGGCTTATAAAAACAATTTGATGAAATATTATTTTTCAAATTATTTTATTTATAAGTATAATATTTTCTATAAGCCATTCGTACTTTCGCTTTTTCGAAATTTTAAAACTTGAACCCTCCGTAGAAAACCTCACACTCCCTAGCTACAAAGTACATTATCTTTCATAAGTATTCGCGCCTTTTTGTGTTGAGTAGCCTTTTTGTAAAATTCGGCCTTCGCAACCGAATGCGTTGGTGCGTGGCTATCGTTTCGAAGTACATAGGTTCCAATCTCCGGGCATGAAAGTATTTATGATACTAATAGCGGTCGCTCCTCGGCAGGCAATGATACACCTTCGAGTGTATTCTCGTGGGCTTAAAACTGTAAGTCTCCCTTTTGTGGTACAACATCAAGAGGAACACCACAAATAGGCATGGGAGCTCGGCCAAATATCTAATAAAGAATGTAATCGCCAATTATATGTATATATGTATAAGTCTATTATTCTGCATTCAATGACAATTTCGATTTGAATAACCTCGCGAATATGCAGCCAAAAACGTTTTTGTCGACAGCCAAAAAGGTAATTCACAGGCCATTTCACCATGAACTAAAAAATACCAAGAAAACGCAAATTAAAAAAGATTAATTTAATCATTCATAAGTAAACAAGTCGCATAAGTGCATAAGGAGCTAATAAATAGCTAACGAATACGAACATCTATCCGAACGGAATTAGTTTCCGATCTCTTTGTTATTTATTTTCTTGTTTTCTCAACTCCTTTGGGTACATTGAATGACAAACATTTTACGTAACATCGAATTGCGTGTTAATCAATAAAGTTATGTTCCAACCATACTCACCTTGAAATAATTAAACTTGTATATTTTATGCACATTAACCCATTTAGGCCCAAATACAACTTCGCAGTTGAAATACCAACATTTTTTCAATATTTGGTAGAGCCTAATTTCGTCAAAAGGAAAACATAAAACAAATGCAATAAATATAATAAAATGCATTTCATTGGAAAAAAAATATTTCCCTGCGGTGTGAGGATTGAGCTCAGGTAAAATGAAAATTTACAAAACCATATTTTTCGAGGCATAGTTTATAGTAAACAATATATCTATACGTTTAATATAAGAAAATGCTCATACTTTGCTTACCACTTACCTGTAAAACTGTTGCATAAAATACTCTATCAAAAAGTACCCCCGTTGGTCACATTGGCTGTATATGGGTTAAACAAATTTCTTTAAATGCACGTCTAATAGTATACGAACATTGTTTTAATATAGAAAACGATAAGGATACTTCTCTGCTATTTCAAGTGTATTTATTTTGCCCTTTGAACCATCCCCTCACGCTCTAAAAACTCATGCAAATATGCCCATCTACTCATGTGTGTGAGCTTGATTTGTAAGTGTGTATGCGTATTTGATTTATCAAGTGTGCTTTCATATTGTTGAGTTATTTTATTTTAAATTACATATATACATACGAATGTACTTATACGTATGTACTATTTTTATCTGTATGTATTTTCATAAATACGTACGCGTGTGTGTGCTGCTATTAACGCAATCATAAAATATTCATTAGTTTTTATAAGTATGAAGTAATAAAAGGTTATTTACATTATATTAATTGTTTATCGAGTCGAAAATTATTCTGTCTGCTGTCGCAACATCTTCGTCTGACACCAAATGACATCATCTAGTGAATTATGATTATTATTTCAAAGGCAGTCAGGCAGCCATACATAGGCCACCAGCAGTTTTAACCAACACAATAATTAATGCAATGGATTTAAATAGATGGAAAAAGGTTTTAAAGTTGTTTTTATAATTTTGATTAATGAATACTCAATCAAAATTAAGTTGGACACAAACTAGGAGAATTCCACAAACTTGTTATCACAATTCCATGATTTTTAACTAGAGCCTCTAGATAAATTATTGGTACGCAGTTTTATGTTGAGTTGAATTCTAGCCCTTAATATGCAAGTTTGAAGTTGTTGAAAAATCTTCTTGATTTTTTGAAATCCCTAACGATGCTGTGCATTTTCTCCGTACAACAATTACATTACACGCTTTCGTTGTTTCTTATCCAATCTATGAATTATTTAAACAATTAGCTAAATATTATGTGAAGCATGTGCCATTGGAAGCGACAAATTTACTTAATCTTTCAGACATCACACAGATTCCTTTGACGAAAAATTCGAGTTCTTTTGACTTGATCCATTCATTGAGCCAGTTTGCGATGCTCTCGTAAGAAGTGAATCGCTCTCCAATAAGGGCTGACTGCATTGGTCAGAACAGAGGGTAATCTGAAGGTGGAATATCTGGCGAATAAGCCAGGTGGGGCAAGATTTCCTAATTCGCTCCCTCCAAGTATTTCTGGGCTGGTTTGGCAACTTGTGGCTGTCATACACCAAAATCAGATTGTCATGTCTACCATTCCATTGTGGCCGCTTTTCTTTGAGAACTCGATTCAAACGCATTCACTGCAGTCGGTAGCGATCGCCAGTGATGGTTTCAGATGGTTTAAAGAGTTCATAATATATGACACCCTTCTTATCCCACCAGATGCACAACATAACAATTGAAGCATGTATTTTTGTTTTCCCTGCCGATTGACCTGGTTCACCTGGCAGGCTCCAACATTTTCGACGCTTAGGGTTATCATAATATTTCCACTTTTCATCATCAGTGACGATGCGATGCAGGAAACCTTTTCTTTCCTGCCGTTCAAGAAGCATTTCACACGTCACCAAACGCCGCTCGATATCCCTCTCCATTCAATTGATGTGACACCCAGTTATCTGCTGGTTGGACCATTCCCATCGCACGCAAACGTTTACCGATGGTTGACCTGTCAACATCGAACTCTTTAGACATATCGTCAAGGGTTTGACATGTCTCTTCATCCAATAATTGTTGTAGTTGAGTATCTTCGAATTTTTTCTGTGGCGCTTCGCGATCTTTATCACTCACGTCGAAATTGCCACTGTAGAAGCGTCGAAGCCACTCTCTACAAGTTTTATTTGATGGAGCGGTATCACCGTAAATATTGATCAATATACGACACGTTTCAGCTGCACTTTTGTGTGCTGTTGTTGTTCGGGACGAACGTAGACATTTTTGACGTCAGATACAAAAGGATCTTTACGCATCAAACAATTGTCAACTACTACGATCGAGACCTCACATATACATCATGAAATCACCATCAGCAGCGACAGGATTTTACGAGGGCGGAAACTTGTTCCCATACCCAATATAGTTTTTGAAGTTTTGTACCACAAAAAATGTGTGAGCCTGTGGAAACCTGCCCTTTATTACACCAAAATTTATATAAATTTTATCCTACTTGTAATAGCAGATTGGATATTTTGAATTTTTGGCTTTTCGAAAAATAGTAAAACTAAAACATTTATTTTAGCTTTGAGCAAATAAATTGAATTCAAGAAACGAATAAAAATAAAAATAAGAAATTTAAAATAATTTTAAGTTTTGGTAAACAAATTAATACTGAAAAAATAATTTTTATTTTTAATTAATTAAATTAAGCTCAACAAAAACAAATCAGCCCTAGATAGGAGGTGGACTGTCTACGAACTGACGACAGACGGTCGACTCACGTGCTCACGACGTCATAAGACGGTATAATATTACCGCAACATCTTCTTTGCTGCAGATGCAAAAGAAACCTCGATAGCGTGTAACATCCACACGCCCATGTGAGAGGAACCTGCCTGAGAGCATCCCACACATACCACTGCCATGACGGCACTGAGACATTAGAAGACGAGCCTATATGATGGACCTAGATGTGGGTGAATAGTATTGGTCCATTTAGTGGACCCCGTTCTGGGCCTTTCCGAAGTAATGCAAGGTAGTCCCGGAAGAGAGTCTCCCCAGAAGAGGAAGAGGGATTGTTTTGGTGGCTACATCATTCGGGGCAGTTGACGACGGTCGCTTTAAGTGCCTCCTCACGCACCACAAAACAAGAAAGAGTAGTGAAGTAAAAAAATTCTTAGTAGTAGTTAGATCACAGAGTAAAAACAAGTGGCGCAGAATTAATCATCCAGATTTGTTTTTGAATAATTTTCTAACCGAATAAAATAAAAAAATGATTTTGAAAGTTGAAAATTTGTATTTTGACCTTTACGTGCTTTATTCCTTGTATGTTTTTATACTGCAGGTGTCTAGTTCACAAGGGTCAAATATGACTGACATATGACCCCATTTTCAGAAATTATAGGTTTTCCGATAGGGTATTTTTAGAGTTTATGGCGTCAATGGTGGCTTGAATATTGCCATAAATTGATTGTTAATCACGCTGTATAGAAAATTGCGTCTTGTTGGAACCAAAAGTCGACGATGTTTAGCTGATTAATTTTTGGAAACAAAAGTTCAGTCAGCTTGGCTCGATAGCTTTCGCCATTCATCATAATGACAGCTTCTTCGTCATTTCGAAAGAATGCGCTAAGAACTTAAGATTTTTTTGTTTCAAAGTAAATTTTCACAATTCGCTAGCTAGAAAATACCCGATATAAGGAAATGAGAAAGAACTTAAGTAGCCTTTTACTAATTTTGGTATAATAAGAATTGAAATTAGGCATTGATAAATATGATATATAGATATTTCATTATAAATAAACAACTTTACATCTGCTATTAAAATTTTCTTCAAATTATATACTTGCCTAAATAAGTATATCTATGCATAGGATAATATTTTACGCTTTTGAACAAACTAATGCGTTAGAGGTTAGAAATAATTAATTACTTTTCTATATTTAATATAAAAAATACAATCGCAAAAGTTTAATAACTTTTTTCATATCTTTTCTTTTCCAGGTAAGATTCTTACATGCAGCCTAATCCGGAACATTTGAAAATCATATCAAAGTAAGTTTTAATCCTCCCATTCGCGAGTAAAGGGACTACGTATATATATATTTTTATAAATATATATATATGTATATATAGAATATTCAAACATACAAATAAGTCCTCAACTTAAGTCTGTTTCTAAGCGAATGGTACGTAACGCTTTAGCCTTTGATAAATTCGCACTATCGGATAGCACACAACTCCGCATATTACAATTTGTGGCAGGCGAAGTAAACTTCTTTTTGCGCTACTGAGCTCCACTTCTATGCTACTTACACACACTCAAATATCTTCAATTAATGGCATCAGAAGGCTTGTGCAACGCTTAACAGTCGACATACACCCAGACGTTCAGACCTTAGATGCTGCACCTTAGCTTTGCGGTGAAACTTTTGCGAAATGCAGGGCCTAAACAGAAGGGTCGAAAGTAGACGTATTTTATGGCAATTACGGGGAGAAATTGTGCAAGGAAGCGGGTTTACGAATTTCAAACTGTTAAGCATGCTGCCGCAAACATGGTACGCTCGATGTGGCAAAGTGTCGTTTCGGTGTCGTTATCGTGGATATTGCCTTTGGCTGGTCAGTGTCTGGTATGTCTACTTAAACGGCTTTCTAGAACTGACTATTTGTTGGCTGCTGCTGCTTTAGTCACCAGTTGGTTAGTTGGTTGACTACTTTATGCTGCTTCTGTGCTGCCGTCCGCTGTGCTGCTCAGAGTTGGCATAGAAATGAAAAAAAAAAAACGATTTTCCGTGAATGTATGCGTATGGGCGTTTGTGAATTTGAAGTGTCACTATGTCGCATGTGCACACGTACAACTTGAATTCTCAAGCGACCATTGTTACTGTGGCTGCAGAACGCAAACTCAGTATGTGTCCAACAAAACTTTGTGAATAGTTTAATTTTGCCTGATTCCAATTTAATCATGGAAAGCAAAGCAAAGTCGCAGTAGTGAACAGACGTACTTTTAATTCAACGCATGATGTTCGTGCAGCTGATTCACAAATAACGCGCCTCTTTCACAACACGTTCTTTTGCCTCTCCCTTGGTGAATACCGAATTCCGAAATCTCAGCACGGATGTGGTCATAAAGCAATTGAATGCACGAAGAAAGAAGGAGTGCTAGAGTTTGACTACGTTGTAGGATGGAATAGTTAATCTTCGCGTGTACTATAACCCATGAATATGAATTTGAAAAATATACCTACATATATTCCTTACCACTCATAGAATAATTTTATTTTGCTCAATTTTTGAAAATGCGCTAAGGGAATGCATACATATTTCTCGGAATGCATTTACTATTACAAATTGCTATTGTAAAAATTTCCGCTTGATAAAATTATTCGATGATTTAATATCGATAAGAAATTTCTAGAAACTAGATGTAACTTCTCTTAGCTTAACTTTTTCCATATCCAAGTTTTAATCTAGCCATAAACCAGTCTTTCGAAGAAGGATGCAACGGAGCAATTGCAAAATGCAAGATAATTAAATTCTCAGTAACCAAAGAGCAGCTCTGACTGGCCAGCGGTTGATAAAAGCACACTAGCGGGTGGGTAGGTAGGTGAAATGGTTGAAGAGCCAGTCTGGCACTTCTCAAGTAGCACTAAAGCGCCGTTTTGTTAACATTATGAGCCCTCAAACAGGAAGATATATACAGCCAGCCAGAGCAGTTGATATAATGGTGGAGATTGATTGGATTTAGGTTGTCGCACTGCCCCTGGCTGTCGGCCCAGCTCGATAGCTCAACAGCTCAACAGCTCGAAAATGAGCCCATATGAAGATATATTTTCACATTCAGTAGTATCAAGAAACCAAAAAAAAAAAAAACATAAAAAAAAACGACCGGCGCAGCCGAATAGCTTGACTACCATTCGGAACTCAAACAGAACATAGGGTCCAATTTCCGTGAAACACCAAAATGAAGAAAAACGTTTTTCTAATAGCGATCGCCCTTCGGCAGGCAATGGCAAACCTCCGAGTGTATTTAAGTGTAAAGAAATTTACCATAAAACAAGTTACTGAAAGATGGAGTCAAGACACAGCTTGGTAAGATATCGAGGCAATTATAATCGACATGGGACTGGAAACAAAGAAGTGATATGCACATAAAACCTTAAGATAGAAAATATATCTATTGCAAGCGCAGCTACTCTAATAAGAAATCATGCGGAGGGACTGAACATGCATTTTCAAAAAAGGAAAACGATAAGGAAGAAACAATTTTTCGTCTTTTAAATTTGGGTATGGATTGCCTTCTTTTGGTACTCTAAGTCAGGTATTCATCTTAAAGGATAAAAATTGAAATTTATAAGGCTACTGAATGATGTGACAAAACTGACTACCTTTATATCCCAATTAATATATTTCTTTGGTCTCAGTGTGCTACCAGTATCAAAATTCCTGTTTCTATACGATATGTGGTCGCCGTACCCGAATGGTTTGGTTAGTGTGGCTACGAACTATCAAAATAATATAAAACGTTTTTTAGCATAGCTCCTCAGCAGGCTATGGCAAACCATTCAATATATTTCTGCCTTGAAAAAGCTCTTCAAAGAACCATTTGTCGTTCGAAGGCAGCTTAATACTATAGGTCCCTTCATTTGTGGAACAACATCAAGACTCTCGGTAGGACGAGCTCGGCCAAACACCCAAAAAAGGGGTGATTCCGCTAGAAATTCATATACCTGTCCAAGGGCTGTTGTTTAAGTAATCCCTCTTTCGAAAGATTAATCCAAGAAAATAAGAAGGGTTATACTCAAAATTGTATTTTATTCATTTAAAAATGTTGCCTGTTTTTGTTTTTGTTTTCTATGTTTTTTGTGCCAATTTCTGCTAAACCTTTTAACCTTTTCCGCATAGCTGTTTTCGCTCGCATTCAAACTAATGGAGTGAACTAAAGTTTACTTTGTCAATGCTATAAAAAATTTGAATATTACCAAGAAGTATAAAATTCGAATATGAATATAGTATTTCGACACTCGCTGTAGTATTGGTGGGGAGTGACATTCTGCTATAGTGAAATGTAGAGCAACTTTTTGTTCATTTGGGGTGCCCGTTTTATTTTCCTATTAGTCATCGAATGTATGTAATACGTCTGTAATAAAGTAGCAAGCAAAAAATACAAACGTTTGCTATTTTTTGTCAAACTTTCTGCTAGCTGTCTATGCATGGCCAGCCATCTATACATCTATGCTTATGCGAGTGTGTGTGTACAAGTGGTACTATTAAAGTGCTTTGGGGTATTTATTAATTCAGATCTTTACTGCCAGCGCAATGCGTACTTTGTGTTTTTGGGCTATTTTTCTTCTCTTTGGTTTATATGTCCATTTGTTCACTTGGTCGTTGCTACTGCAGGCACGTTTCAAGCATTAAAGTTAGATTTATGACTTTTTGGGTTATAAAATGACTTTAGATTGATTCCCGTCACATGATGACAGTTTTTCTTCACTGTCAACTTGCACACGTACACATATGTATAGCTCAGCACACACTTTAATAAATACATACATACATACATACATACATACATATATTTACTTGCAAACATCAACCTCAACTCACGGCAGCAGCTGCTCCTCATTCGGGTAAAGTCGGGTATCCTTTAGTAATTTTACTTTTCAACTCACACATATGCACACACACATGTACACATTTATGCATAGATATGTGCGAATTCATAATAGTTCATATCAACCTATAAGTATGTATAATAAATGTATGTACATATGTTTTAAATTGAGCGCTCCCGTCTCGGTAAGCGGTTGGTTAAGCTGTGGATTTAAGTGGCACAAAGCTTGATACGCACCAGCGCATGTGGCAACTAGTTTGGTGACAGTTTCGAGCGCACCGCCCAGTCCCCTCCTCCACACTAACGGCAACACGAAGGCAATGAATTTTTAAGTTCTTCTTAAGACTTCTGCCGCTTATGTTTGCCAGCTTGGCTACTTTGCTTCTGACTGCTCTTTCCCATCTTCAACTGAGCGTGTGTGTAGTTTTTGCCTGCCGAGGCGTCGCCTAGCTATTGCTAGTGTGAGTGTGTTTGTGAGTAGGTGGGTTGTAGGTGTTTATGTGTTTGCTCGAACCCAATTTGTGTGGGCGGAATTAATTTTGTGTGGTATTAAACTAAATCCTGTTAAAATTTGACAAATTGTTTCCCTGTTTAACAGCAAAATGATTGCTTTTGTATACAACACAAATACTGTTAAACATATAATATAATAGCGACTTGATGAGCATTCTAATAAATTCTGTTTACATAATTATATGAATGGTTAGTTAAAGCTGGTAAATAGCTGAATATGAAATAAAGGATTTAAACAGCTGAGCCGCTAAATTTTATACTCTAATAAGCGGATGCTACAAATTAAATTGAAAGGGATTTCATCCCAAAAACTTTCAGGGAATGTTATATAGTTATACTAGATCGGGCCCGTGGCTTCGCTTGTGTATAAAACGAGATTGGAACATTAAATAAAACGCTTACCATAATAAAAATTTTTTAAACGAAAAGGCAAATAATTTCAATTAAATTCTTTTAATAAATTTCCTCCATATACCAAAAATGTGTAGCTTTAATTATATGGAAGAAGACAACGTAAATTTGAACTACTTTCATCTGATACAAGATTACAAAAAAACTGAATTGACTTTTTCTAAAAATCCTGATTAAAAATTTAAAATTTCGAAGAAATTTTTTTTGAAATTTTTGACAAAGTTGTATGCTTCCGTATAATGTTTAATATAAACTATATTTGGATAAAAGAATAAAAAAATATATTAAATAAAAAAATATTAACCAAAAAAATATACATTCAAAATTCATAATATCTCACTTTGCGAATATATTTGTACAATCATACAATCCTATGTAAAGATCGCACAGGTGACATGTGAAATAAATTTCAAAAACCACTTTCGAAAAACTCAGGTGGCAACAGCGAATAAAAAGATTATTTTATTATTAACGCTGAGTGAGTAATCTTCACCTGAATTAAAACTGAAAAGCAATTTGCTAGGAAATACATTTAAATATATACATATATAATATATGATTGTCGCTTACACCCTTTTTGGGTGTTTGGTAAAGCTTCTCCTCCTATTTGTGGCGTGCGTCTTGACGTTGTTTAACAAATGGAAGGACCTACAGTTCTAAATCGACTCCGAATGGCAGGTATTTTTTATGAAGAGCTTTTTTATGGCAGAAATACACTCGAAGGTTTGCCATTACCAGCCGAGGGGCGACAGCTATTAGAAAAAAACTTTTTCTTAATTTTGGTGTTTCACCGAGATTCGAATCTAAGATCTTTGTGAATTCCGAATGTTAGTGCCGCATCAACGCATTCGACTACGGCACCGGCCAAGATGTGCCATTTTGAATTTCGATAAATTAGAATCGCGAATCTGAAGTAATCAGTGACTTCAAAAATCTCTCCATGCCAAGTTATGCTAAAATCGACCAAAGCACCACTTTCGAGTGGCTTTTGGCAATTAATGAACTTTTGTAGCATAATTTTCAAATCGAAACATAAAAGCTGTTGAAAATAATTGATAGAGGAATGATAAAGAGGAAGGTAGGTTTGCTTCCAGTGCTAATTTGGTTTTTGTTGCTTCGAATTTGTGTGCCCATCACAAATACAACTCCAGAAATGCTGTGAGCTCATTGCTTAAACTCCGTGCATCTGCTTACTAAAGTATACGGCGAAGCTGCAACCGATTTGCAAATGTACGTATAAGTGCGTAAGTCAGCGTTTTGCGAGAGCAGATTTTACATTGGTTTTCCAATGGCGCCGTGAACGTATTCGAATGCAAATGGAAAAGTTCATGGAATCCCTCAATAAAACTTTCTGAGATTACTTAGTTAGTCTCTGCTATTAAAGTGCCAAAATTACAAAAATAAGAAAAAGATCTGACTATGAGTATTTTTGAAAAATGAAAAAAAAAAAAAACACCAGTCTAACGGTTAGACGCGATAGAAGTGAAACCTTCCGTAAAACAAACTGAGAGAGAATAAGACGAAAGCAGCATTAGGAGCAAGATAATTATAGGTTCATTATAATATTGCTATAAAGTTCATATTTTATTTTCTTCATTTTATTTTATTCATCCTCAATGTTTTCAATTTCAACAAATGTACGAGTGGCTTATGAAAGATAAAATATGATACAAATGCTTTGGTTTCGATGTTGTCAAAAAAAATACCCAAACGGACCGAAGAAACAGACTTACAAATTTCTTCCATTTTCGTCTACTTGTATTTATATAAAAATTTATGTCTGTTCCCACCAAAGCTAAATGTATTTGTATATTTCTTCTTGTATTTATTCAAGGCCGAAATCTCGGCGGTACTGCAATACCGGGCTAACCCGTGGCAGAGGTGGAGTAAGCTGCTAAAACACTCCGCCCATTTCCAAAAATCAGTTTAACATTTGTTGTCCTCCGATGGAGGATCTACCAGATGTTAAGCTGATAAGAACAGATACCACACTACCTACTTCAATAGATTTTCTAATAAACCTTTTGAGAATTTACACGCTCACAAAAATTAATGTACGAAATATTTATACCGATTCACTTAAACTGACTTTCAGTATCTAAACCAAAAAACTGTTTTCAATATATAATCAGAAATGTCCTACAATGCAAATTTCAAAAAAAAAAATTCCATTTTCGTCTACATGTATTCATATAAAAATTTATGGCTCTTCGCACCAAAGCTAAATGTATTAGTATATTTTTTCTTTTATTTATTCAAAGCCGAAATCCCGGCGGTACTGCAATACCGGGTCAACCCGTGGCAGAGGCGGACCAAGCTCCTAAAACACTCCGCCCATTTCCAAAAATCAGTTTAACATTTGTTGTCCTCCGATGGAGGATTTATCAGATGTTAAGCTGATAACCACACTACCTAGTCAATACATTTTAAATAATAAACCTAATAAAACTTGTGAGAATTACACGCTCACAAAAATTATTTATATCAACATATAATATAACGCTTCGTAACTAAATAACTTTTAGGCCAGCTACGACAACATGGCGCGGTAGCCGAGCGACTAGCAATGTGAGCTTCCGACCCGAAATCCTTGGTTCGAATCACAAGAAAAAGAAAAAATAAAAATTATTTTTATTTAGTTCGTCGCTACTTTTATATCAACATATAATATAACGCTTCGTAGCCAAGTAGGTCGCTTTTTTCGTTTCACTTTTCCTCAAATCACTCCCAACGATTCTAAAGAAGTTTTCACTTCAAAAACGTAAAATTTTTCTCCAAAAAAACTTGTTGTTTAATTATAAAAATGTTGAATAGAACGGAAAGAGATATATCTTTGAAAAGTTTTCATCATTGCATAAATCTTACTTTATAATACATTTTTTTTTCCAACATTTTTCCAATTTACTTCTTAATATAGTCAAGCCTACAAATAAACCAATTTTCACAAAAATTTGCACAAAGTCCAGTCTACTTTGATCAGTAGACATGGAATCACTCAAATATAAAATATCCAGAAATTGTAAACCAAAGTTGAAGTATATTTTTTTTGAAATATTCTATTTTAATTTAATTTTCTCATGGAATCGATGGCATGAAAAAAAAAAAACAAATACCCTATCTAGTCAGCGCAAAGGTGAATTCGCTAATTGCTGCCAATATTTGCTTCCTACTGGAGCAGCTGAATTTCTATAATTCTCACGCCACTTGGCGTAGAGAGCTTTACCAATCAAGCAGCTGCGAAAAAAAACCAAATTGAATTCAAAAAGGAGTACGAAATGAGGAAAACAAATTAAAACCAATTAACGTAGCAATTTTTCACGTATCAGCATTTCATATACGCAGCAGAGTTGGAAGTAAAGCGATTCGATGTTCTTCGCTTTCTTTTTGCTTTCCGCCAAATGAGATTTCCTTGCTATTGCGTCCGTTTCTTGCTTTCTTCACGATGTGTTATTCATTATTGCTGTTGTTTTTGCTTCAATCATATAATACTGGTAGCAGCATCGAGTTTTGGTGCTAATATATTTTTCTTGTATGACTTTTTACAATTTTTGTTTGCTTGTTTGCGTTACCAATTAGTATGTACACCATTAAGCAGCGAGTTCGTGTGCAGAAAATTTTCATTTATGCTATTTGTATGAGCAGCTGTGTGTGTACGGGTATCTAGTATAAGTTAGCAAGTCATACACTATTGCTGCTGCTGCACATATCATCCATTAGATTAGCGCGTGTGGCGAGCAGCATGTGCAGCAGCAGGTTCAAAACGCCAGCAAAATGATAGCTTTGCGGCAAAGTTACCGGTCATTTGTCATTTGTCCGGTGACAGCGGAATGAAGGCGATACCTTTTCCTGTCCAACGCCCAGCAGCAATGCACGTCATGCCACGCCATGCCACTTGACAGTGTGCTAGTGATGCAGGGGATATGAGCAGCACTATGGCTGTTTCCTCAAAATTTTCTTTTTTAGCTTTTGTTTTTTATTATTATTTCACCGGCGCTGCAACTGCTGCAGCTACGATTTGACCTGTTTCGCTAACGTCATGCGCTCCCCCGCAAGCTTGTTGGTTGGTCATTCCGTTAGATTTCATTCAGCGCTAATTAGGTGGCCATTAATAGTGCTAATTGATATCCATTATGACTTTTGGCTGAAAGTAATGTTCTGAAAGTTTTTGATGAAATAATGGCAACAGCGCAGGAAATAATTTGAGGTGGTCATTCTCTACTAACTTAAACTAACTAAAAACTGTGTAATTATCACAAAACTTGTCACAAAGTCATATTGTTATTTAACATTATTTAAAAAAACAAAAACAGAAATCTGAACCGCAACATTTGACTGCCAGTTTTATACAGATAATGCACCTGAGCAAATGGCATTCAATTGGGTCATATGGCAGGCTCTGCAACATCGCAATCAATTCATTTAGGACTAGTCGATGATGGGTCATTTTTGTTAATCTTCTATTGTCTATTTTGTTACCGTTAATATCCATATAATCAAATTTGTGCCATTTTTGAAGTCGAAAATTTTATTAAACTTTAAACGTTAGATGTATCCTAAAAAAATCATGAAATTGGGTAAAAATTACTCAAGGGTTTATGACACTCTAGAATTCGAAAAAATTGGTGCTTTTTTAAGTTTTTTGTGAAAACTGTGAAGCCAATTAAAATTATAATATAGAGAGTTTATTATACATTTTTTGAAGGGCAAACAATTTTTTATCACATTCATTGAATACGAATCATTTTTGTGCAGGGTATTGCATAATGGTACTCTTTCTAATCCAATAACGACAAGAGGAGGGGGCAGATAAGGCTGCATTCTCTCTCCTTTAGTTTTATCTTGTGGTTATTGATGTTGCCTTGGGAGCAGTATTAGACAGCCACCCTGAAAGAGGTATCGTTTGGCATCCACTGAGTATGGAATACCGTAATGACCTGGAGTACGCTAACGATATTGTCCTAATTTTGAAAAAAGCGATGGATATGCAATCAAAGCTTGATGAACTTTCGCTTCATACTGAAAGTGTGGGTGTGCGTATTAACATGAAGAAAACAAAGGCGATGAAGGTCAACTCGCTACGTACAGCAAACTTTAGACTAGACAATCATGCAGTAGAAGACGGCAGTTGATTTACTTACCTTAGCAGCCAAATAACACCTGACGGCGGGACTAAAACAGATATAGTTCAGGGAATCGATAAAATAAAGTGCGCTTTTCCGAGTTTAAAAAAAGCTTAAAATTTGAAGAAGCCCACAAGACAAGCTAAACTTCGTATTTTCAACATTAATGTTAGATTCTTCCTGAGCTATGGCAGTGAAACTTGGCTAGTATCCGACGAAGTAAGAAACAAAGTTTAAACGTTTGTGAACCATCCTGTTCATCGAAATCTCTGTATTTTGTGGCCCGAAAACTAGAACGCAATAGAGGATCTACTCAATAGATGCCGATTGTATTGAGATTCGGGGGAAAAATGGCTCTGGATAGGGCATACTCGGCGCCAACTAGCGCACGAAGTCAGCAGAGCTGCTGACTTATGGTGAAGTGCCAATATAGATGACCTTGATCATATAAACGAAAACCTGACATGGAGGGCAAAAATACACTCGAAGTTTTGCCATTGCCTGCCGAGGAGCGCACGCTATTATTAACAAATTTTTTTCTTATTATTTCCACTTGAAAGTGTGCAAAATGGTTGGACATCTTCGGAGGGCGATCAAAAGACAAGCGTCCAATTTTTTTTGATTACGAGCAAAGAAAAGGTGAATCGAAAGCGGTTACTGATTATGAGACTAAATGGAGCACTTCTAAGGTTGAACCTTAAAAAATTGATCAAAAAAGCCAGCTTGAGAAATATAGTTTTAAGATAATCGCGATAATCACAAAATGAGAGACTTAGCGACAATTCTTCAATGAGTATTTGCTGGGGCCTAACTAATTTAAAGCGAAAAAACCCATGTTTTGCCTTTACTAGTATGTCATATCCTCTTAAGTGCAAATAACGTCAACATTTTCAATTAAATTTTAATTGATTGGTTCTTCCCCGGGGTCCCGGAGAATGGAGAAACAATTTTTGTTTAGTCTTATTGCAGTTTATAGAAAGACAAAATCTTGATGAAATTTCAATTTCAATTACGCCAAACTATCGACAAATTCCATATCTGGCAATCTGATTGAAAAGTGTTGCAAATATGTTTGATACGGTTTGTTAATGTTGTTGAGGCGTAAGACTTTCAATGATGAAATGGCAATAAATGCTGAAAAAAATTATGTATTTAATTTGACCGTAGTCACTCGTGATCGGTCCAAAAAACCTTATTGAAAGAAGTATCCCCAATCTGTTCTCCGTTTATAAAACAATTTCAAACATAACTTCTGTCCTCAGAGTTTCAGAAAGAAACGTATAGGAAATTTAGAGAGAAATATTTTGGTAGTTAACCGTTTTCCTCATATCAAAATGGGTAGTCTTGACCGTTTCACCAAGGTGCAATACAAAAAGCAGTTAGAGCGTTAAATTCTTCCACATAAATTTTAAGCAGACAATTTTACCGAGAGTCTACTCGGAAAACTTGTTCGGCTTAAAGAGAGTGCGTAATAAGGCGTTGTATAACACATACACAAACACATACCACAACAACATTACGGAAGATCGATTTGTATGGAAATCTGTTTTGCCATGTTAGAGCCATACTTTAGTCGGGAAAATTACTTACCAATAATATTTAATGTTAATTAATGTTAAGGAAAAATTAATATTAATTTTTATATCAGCAGTAATATCATATTCATGTTGAGTGATACATTTTTAATTGGAAATGCACATCTACTGCCACTCATTGTTGATTTTACATTATGTAAATAAAGGTTTATTTTGCCAAATTTTAACATTAGTTAAGTTTTTTATTCTTTCTAAGGGCGGTGCCTGTTTCAGTAAGCCTCAAAAGGTCACTTTTTCATGATTTGTTTTTTTTTTGTTTGGAGGGAACGAATTATTTGAGCTTTGAAGAATTTGTTTTGTCTTTTAACATCTGAATACATAAAAAGTACATAAACATTTTTTCTAAATTAAAATATCTCATAACATTTAGTTGGCATGGGAATTTGCCGGACATCGAGGAGCGTCAGAGATAAAGCTAGCGATTGTTTTGTGAAAGCAAATATGAATTGTATGTATTTACAAATTTCCTCAATTTGGATTGTTTTGATGATTCATGCGACTTGGTTTGTTTGCTATTTTACTTGTGTTTTGAAAATGTATATTCATTGCAACCTAAAGTACTTAATAAATTAAAGATATGAATGGATTTCTTTTTTTATTTATCAATGAAAGCCGCCAGAAGTAAAATATACTTTTTATATTAGGAGTATGCAACTAAAAAGATGTTGTTCAGATTTCTCTTCAAGGTGGTTATCTACGGCCGCCGTCATCTCACTGTTGTCTGAAAGTCTTCGTACCCGTAGTAATTTCTTCCTCAACTGAAAGCGCCCTTAGCTAATCCAAAGTTAACGCGTTTACTTCCATGGTTACAGCTTACATGACTTCTTTCAGATCTGACTTTATCTTCGGGGACACGAAAAAAAAATTGATGATGGTGATGTCGGGACTATGGGTTGGGATGCGGTAAGGACTCTTACATACTGTACGCGGAATGGAATAAAGTTCATTCATTCCCAGTGAGCTTGCATGTTGAAATTTTCTACAATTTTCATTCATGTGAGAGAAAAAGTTACTTTCAAGCACGCATAAAATGTAACCCAAACCTGATAACGGCTTCAAACTTCAACTGGAACTAAAAAAGGACTCCTGTTTCCACGTACAATATTATTGTTGCTAGTTTTCAATTTTATTGGTAATTCGAAAGCTCATAGAAATTTAAAAAAGGTATATAGAAAAGAAAGGTTCGGACTTGTTTTTCTTAATTTCCTGTTTATGTGTGAGCACTTTTACCATGTTTTACCAAAACCTTGAATAAATGCATTCATTTTCAGGTAATAATTGCGGCGGAGCTTCATGCTATTTAAAAGCTTTTGCTAAGACAGAAATTATGAGTGATATGTTGAGCGAATTCAGTAAAGACTATTTATCAGACTTTTTATTGAAATTCATGTATTATGGTTCACATATTCTAAAACATCAATCTATCGTATTTTGCATTTGATATTATGTACTGAACCTTTGATCATTAGACACGCTTTTTTCCTTGCAAGTCACTACTGCTTGTAGAAACAAAATCGTTCAACATACATTGCACAGGAAAATAGCTCTCTTATAAATTAATTTTGGAGAAGCTTTGTTTGTATTGTAAAAATAAGTATCTCAATTTTGTTCACCTACTTGGTTTCATAAACTTGGCGCACTCTGCGCCATTTCAAGCATTCGCTTTGACACTAGTAAAATTTTAAATTTCATGGAATTACTCCACAACTTTTGGCGTACCAGTTAAAATTTGCAATATTTTGTTATTAGTTTTTTTCCACCTTCATAGAGAAAGTAAAATTTTATTAGTTTTTCCCGTCGAAGTGGCATTTTAACTGAAGTAGAGGAACGAAGCACATAAGCTGCTATTGCAATTATGAAGTAAAATAGGTTTAGTAGGGTGTGCGCGCGGGAGAGCTAATGAATGTCAACGCCGGAAAAGGTGAGAATTAAAACTTCAGCAAAAAAGAAAAAGTAGTAAAAAAGCGGTAATTTGAAAATGAAAAAAAGGAACACTGTTAGAGTGAGCTGATTTGAAAAATACCACGAATTGCGATATACCAAAGGACTCAAGCAGAATAAATATATATAGATACGTACATATGTATGTATGTACGAGCCTGCGGGAGAGCAAAGGAATATGACGGCTTGGTTGGCTGACTGGTGGCGTTAGCTGAAAAAAATGGCAATAGAGTTTTAAATACCTCGACGAAATGCTACAGCAACGTCAGGCTAACGGGCAAGTGACCGACATATCAAGTGGATACAGGCGAAATAATATCGTTGCAGTTTTGCCATTTAATGAATGCTTAAGGATAACTTTCTTAATTGAAAGCACAGGAAGTGAGAGGAGAGAATGTAAAGCGAAGAAAACCACTAAAGAAAAAATGAAGAAAAATTCTAAAACGAACAAAAAGCAAAGCGATAGCACGTGAAGTGAAACTGAGAAGCGGGGAAATTGAGAAGGGACGGAAAAGAAATAAGCGATGCATACCTAGTATCATAATCGTTAAAAGTATTTAAAGTCGGGGGAAGATTCTGTGTGCCAAGAAAAAGAAGCCACAGCAGTGACAGAGCCAGCTGGGCGAGGTATAGTGGTACATATATGTATAAGTAAGTGTGCGCCGATAGCAAACATTTCGCTCTTCATGCTTATCTCTTCTATGTGAGCTTGTCCTGACATCACTATCTCTGTGTTTAACGAGCAAATAAGCGTCTCACTAAATCGGTCAAGATAAATGAAATGCATTATTATGTGCATAAAAGCGCACGGTATGCACATGATCTTTGGTTAAGCGAATGAGCGCGTAAAATTAAATTGGAGTCAAGTGGAAATCGCGGTATTTAATTAGAACATTTTTTAGAAGTTAAAGATAAGAAAATAATAGGAAACAGCATTAAGGGTGATTAGAAAAGTTAGCGCAGTAAAATGAAACAGGATTAATTTTTTACTGACAATTTATATATAGAATATCATGATGGGAAAAACAACGCAGGGAAGGGGTGCGCATAAAAAAGGATTTTGATTGAAAGTCTTCGTTTTAAGGAAAAAAAATATATATAGAAGAACTTTATTGTCAAAAGCAGAATTTATGATAGATTATTTTAATATCTCTCGTTTAATTGGCATTATTTTGTAAACTGATCAATTTTCTGATGGAAATGTTTTTTATTTAGCATACACATTTCTTCGATCTTATATCGAAAAAAATGTCCTATATTCGAAAATGACTTTTCATTTTTGTAAAAAAAAATAGGAACCACAATTTGAAAGCTTCATGGTTTCATCCTGTGGACTTGCCTCCAGCAGTCTGATTCTAGTTTTTGTTTTTCATTTCAAAGCTACATAAAAAAAGCATTAAAAGTAAAAAGCATAAATAATTTAAATTCTAGTTTTCTACTGAAGTGCGCGCTAGTTAGGTTAAGCCCTAAAGATAACGGGATTATTCAACTAAAATCTCGGGATTTTCTAGATTAGTAAATTTTGACTAATGTTCACGCAAAAACAAGTTCTTATATCAAAAGAAGCAACACTGACCTTAACCATTTTGCAGATGTGGATATATCTGAACGTTTTAATGCGTTATTTTTAACAAAACAAAGCAGAGAATACTTATGTATGCCTTTGCCGTAGAAATTTACACTGACTTACTTAATATTTTCTTTTAACATATATGGCCACCCTATTACAGGCAGGCCCAAAATTAATCACTCAATCAAAAGATTTGTAATTTTGCGCAATTTGCAAAAACGGCGTCGTATGTCAATCATATTGGACACTTGGGAACTAAACAGCTACAGTATACTTAAACAAAGTTATACTTATGCATACAGACAAGCATTGAAGCGCGTAAAATTCAAGATAAAAATTACTCAAAAACAAGAAAAATGGATGATTTATTTTCTGCTTTTTCCGCTTAAATTGTACGAAATCAAAGAACTTCTTGTACTACAAACGTAGGTAAATTTTTTGAATTCATCAGTTAGTTTGTATCGAGCTTTTTTCCACATACCTTAAGTTACTTTATCAGATATTTACACATTAAGTTACTGCTAAATCTGTAAAACTCCAACAGTTGCCTTGTTTTTGTTGCTAATTAAATAATAAATAAAGAATAACATTGAAAATAATTAAATAATAACATTGAGTGAAAAAGTACTGGAGTATTGGAATAAGTTTCCGTCCTTTCTTAGCCAAAGTTACGAATTATTTAAACAATTAAATAATACATGATATTACCAGTATATGAAGTATGTGCTATTGGAAGCTAAAACTTCACTCCATCTTTCAGACAGCACACGGATCCCTGGCAAAAAATTCGAGTTCCTTTACCTTGATCCATTCATTGAGCCAGTTTGCGATGCTCTCGTAAGAAGTGAACCGCTCTTCAATAAGCGCTGCAGGGCTTCATTGATCTGAACAAGTGGTAATCCAAAGGTGCACTTTCTGGGAAATACGGCGGGTGGGGCAAGATTTCCTAATTCACTCCCTCCAAGTATTTCTGGACCCATTTAGCAACGTGTAGCCTGGCGCTGTCATTCAGCAAAATCAGTTTGTTATATCTACTATCCCATTGCGGCCACTTTTCTTTCAGAGCTCGACTCAATCGCATTAGCTGCAGTCGGAAACGATCGCCAGATGGTTTAAGGAGTTCATAAAAGATGACATCCTTCTGATCCCACCAGATGCTCAGCATCACTTTTGAAGCATGAATATTTATTTCTGCTACCGATGGACCTGGTTCACCTGACAGGTTCCAACTTTTTCGACACTTAGGGTTATCATAATAGATCCATTTTTCATTTTTGTTGTCTACCGTTCAAGAAGCATCTCACCCGCCACCAAACGTCTCTCTATATCTCTCTTCTTCAATTGATGTGACACCCAGTTACCAACTTACTAAACCATTCCCATCGCGTGCAAACGTTTACAGATGGTTGATCTGCCAACATCCAACTCTTTAGACGTATCATCAAGGGTTCGACGATTCGACAGCCGTCTTCATTCAATAATTGTTGTTGAATACCGTAGAATTTTCCCGGTGTCCCTTCGCGATCTTTATCACTCACATCGAAATTGCCACTTTAGAAGCATCGAAACCACTTTTTATAAGTTGTATTTGATGGGGGTAATAATGAAGCATCACCTCCCGCAAATGCTGTTTTAACAACTGATCGGGACGACCTCTCGTATACACCATCAAATCACCAGTATTGTACTGGAGCGAACACAAAAATAGTATCAGCTAGCACTCCTCTTTTACGAGGGCGGAAACTTGCGTTGAAAAATCTTACAAATGCAACCTTACATATAATTTTTTTATTATTGTTATAGACAAATTAAAAGTTTAAATTTGTTTTTTTATTTGCAATCTTTTTATAATAATTACAAATATGTTTTATGTGATATATTTTATTTTAAATAATATAATAAAAATAAATTTTCAGTAAATTTGGAATGCATTTTTGACAGGAAAACGGACAAGAAATACGTCACGCCAGAAGTTGAGGGCAATTTTTAAAATTGAATTCAAATACATTTTTCTGAGGTTCAATATAAATTTGTTGAAAATGTGTATTAAACTTTTTATGTCTTGCTTTAACAACACCGGAAGTATGAAAATGAGTTTATATCTAAGCTCAGAAACACTAAATCCCATAAATCGTTTTTGGGTAAGACTCCGTCAGAAAATATGAGATTTGCAAGTGGTCTTTCGATTTCTTTGAAACTTTGGGAAATATTAGTTCTAGGTAAGATACATTCGAGCCTAAAAGGATTTTGAAAAATTTTCAAAATTGAGTCATCTACGCCATGTTGAAAATCGGGACCGTGTTTTTTTCAAAACTCAATATTTCTTGAACCGTTGGATGGATTTCAATGCAATTTACAGACAATATAGAAACAAATAAGTAGTTTAAATTAGTATTATGTTAAAAAAAAAATTTCGAAATTTTGACCAAAAAAAAGTAAAAAAAAAATTTTGAATCAATTTTTAGTTGATTTGGCCAGTTTTTTAGATTTTCTGTTATACACGTAACGATTCCTTATGATTTAACCTTTATTTTGAAAAAAAAATTTTATGGTGTCTATAATAGTTCTCGAGATATTGCGATTTTAGTGAAAGCGCGCACCGTGAAGTTCGCGGTTACGCAGCGCGGGAGTAGAAAAACGCGCACAGACCTGCAGCAGTCTGCTCCAGTCACTTCATACAGGAACACATAACGCAGCGCGAACCGTGCGTGCGCGCTTCCACTAAAATCGCAATATCTCGAGAACTATTATAGACACCATAAAATTTTTTTTTTCAAAATAAAGGTTAAATCATAAGGAATCGTTACGTGTATAACAGAAAATCTAAAAGACTGGCCAAATCAACTAAAAATTGATTCAAAAAATTTTTTTGACTTTTTTTTGGTCAAAATTTTGAAATTTTTTTTTTAACATAATACTAATTTAAACTACTTATTTGTTTCTATATTGTCTGTAAATTGCATTGATATCCATCCAACGGTTCAAGAAATATTGAGTTTTGAAAAAAACACGGTCCCGATTTTCAACATGGCGTAGATGACTCAATTTTGAAAATTTTTCAAAATCCTTTTAGGCTCGAATGTATCTTACCTAGAACTAATATTTCCCAAAGTTTCAAAGAAATCGAAAGACCACTTGCAAATCTCATATTTTCTGACGGAGTCTTACCCTTTTATTATAAAAAAAGACACATGCATGTATGCTCTCAATGCTGCTCTGGATCCCAAGGTAGTGTGCTCTCGACTCTTATCTGTCGGTACTTTTATGGGAGAAAATAAATAGAAAAACCCTAAACTTTGCTTAAAAAAGCCTTTAATTTTTAACAAAACATTATCGCCTCCACCTTTGGAATAATTTAAAGAGCGGCAAAGCGCTCTTGTAATACTACTTTTATTTGCATATAGTCAGTAACACGACAATTCGTTGATCATAAATTATTGAAGCTACATGTAAGTACGAGTACTTGTATTTTTCAGCGCTTAAATTGATTCATTTTTTATTCTTGTATGTTTTTTAGCTGTTCATTTCACTGAAATACGCCCAGTGTTGTAAATTGAAAAATAGCATAAAATGTGTTATACATACAAGCACATACATACACACATGTATTTGCTATCAAAATCGCCATCAGCAACATGCATATAGCGAAATCAATTGCAGCGCTTATTTAACATTTTGATTAATGAGTTTTTGCATATCACCAATGTTACTCATACGCTATGGTGCACCAGTTCGCATAAGCCTGACTATATCATACATACAAAAAGAGTTGAGTTGAAAAAACACCAAAAAAAAAACTTTATATATACATATATATATATATATCAGTATACGTACTCTTACGTGGAAGACCACCGGATCCGGTACACTTTGAAGTTACAGCACCCAATCAAGTGGGGTGGGCAGTAGAAGGCGTGCGTGAGTTGGTGTCTTCAGTTCTCTTCAGCATTGTTGCATTTCAGCACAAATGTGCAAAGTCAGATTTGCGGTTACACTGCCTCTTTTGCTGCCACTACTATTGGTAGAATGAATGTAGTATTGTATTATTCAACAAACTATAAGGCTGCCTGGTCGCCAGTTCCCCGTGGAATTCAAGTGCATACACAAACCCATACATACTTTTTATAGATAGCAATTTATTTTACGTGGGTGTCTATATCTATCTACCCCAAAATATATTGGCATCTTATGCCAAAGTGCTGATGTTACTACTACAGTTGCTCTTACTGTTGTAGCCGCCTTTGCTGCAAACTAAATATTTTATCAACAATTTTTCATATGAAAAACTGTAACCGCTACGTTTTGGCTTCAGTCCAACAGAATTTGTATTGAGGGTGGCCACTACGTGGGCGAGTGAATATTATTTCGTAATATCTATGGCTGCAAAGCGGCGGAAATATATCTATGTAAAATTGTGCATGTATGTTGATTTTTCTTTAATTCTGAAATGTTTAAGGTTTTCAAACTTACCTCTAGCATGGAACAGTTGAAATAAGAGAATTTTTATAAAATTCACAATACTGATTCTAAATCTCACTTAAACGGGTTTTTTGATTGCACAAAAGATAAAATTTACAATATTGATACATGGAAAATAAAGAGACTATTTTCTTTTAAGCAGTGTATGACAAAATCAAACTTTATAAGAAATAATAGGTTGCATTAATGAATTCCGATAAAGCGGACAAGAAAACAAAATATTTATAACGGCGGTTCGGCAAAGGCAACTATGTCGTTTTTATATTTTGGGTGTATGGGGTGCTATATACAAAAAACCAGGGTGATAATTTTTGTAGAATATTTAAATTCTCTAACTCCTCAATAAATAGGTCACTTTTGCGAAAAAGGGCTAGATAAACTTATAACAAAATGCTTGTAGGTAGGTAGGCAGGTAGAAAGGCAGTCGATCTATAGACTAACTCACTTAGACCATTGTTGATCCATTGTGATACCGCAGCAGCAGTTTTGCTGCTACTCCTCGCTAAACCATTTTGTTTTAAGTGGAAATCCATTGATCTGGCTGACACGTATATCCCTAAGGTCACCAGTATCATTTAGAAACGAAGAGCCTAAACGTCTGAACCTAGCGGCATGCCAAACGGGACAGTAACAGGTGTTAGGTACCACAAAAATTTTTGTGACGAAATTCGACTATAAGTCTTTAATACACTGAAGATCAAAAATGTAAGTTAAAATCCAGAAACAAGGCAAAGCAGAGAATGTTTAAATGTTAATTTAAATTTGTTAAATTTTCTATGTAAGTTACTGTCATCAAACAGATTTTCCTAAAGCACACACCCACTAGTACCACTAAAAATGCTGATATATTTACATTAACAAAAATCCTTATAAGTCCGTATAAGAAGCCATCTGGAAATTCGAGGGCGGAGAGAAACTGATTTTGCTTACAAAGTGACAACCCGGCAAATTTACTTATGAACTTGAAATACCAGAATGCCCAATGAAACAAATTTACCAGGATAGGACGGTTCACAATTCATGAACTAAAAATTAAGTGATATTTTAAACTGCCAAATAAATCTGTTTTAGCATAAAATTGTGGGACTGCTTAACATAGATAAACATAAAATTATTATCGGTCACGTTGTAATTGATTCGGTTAGTATTAATACTACTTTTAATAACTTTGCCAGTTTATTAGAAAAATTTTACAGTGCTTGCTCTGATAACTAGAAACATTTGATAAGCCGAATAATAGCTACCCCAGTTAGCGCTGTCATATTAAAGTATTTTTAAGAATCCGATTCGACTCGCACTTAAATCATATATTGTTTAGGGTGAAATAAATGCTTTCAAAGAAGATTAATCAGATAGGAAGCGCACGAGTTGAGATACTTAGAAAAATATATTTTATTTTGTAAATAAATTACTTACTTTTAGTACAAGAAATTTAAGATATACGGGTTTGGTCCTAAAAAAATATTCTCGTTTCGAAGAGTTTTTAAGAATTTCGCAAATTTTTTAGCAACTAAAATTTCAACAAATTTACTTGGACAACTACTAATTTTTGTTTCTTAGGTTACAAGTAATTACAGAAAAGAAAAAAATTCAATATTTGTTATTCTATTAACTCCAATAATATTTCCCAAAAATATAATTCTAAAAATACTTAGTTTTGCTTTGACCGTAAAGTTATGTCGCTTTGACACAAGTGATTACATTACAGAAGTGTTATGTGTTCACATTTATCACGAAATTAACATCACAATTACAATTACAATTCCTATATTTGCAAGTAAATAACTCAAACGAAAATCCTGCCAGCTTCTCTAAAATAACATTAATTTTTCCACTGAACAATTTGTCGCAATTTCCGTGAAAGTGAGAAAAAATACGTAAATATATGTAGTTTTTCAACAACTCTTAGTTTATGAAAGTTCCACCCAAATATTTCATGGAATTTAAAATGCCTCATATGTATTTAAATATTTTTGCAACATTTTACCAACTTACCTGACAAAGCATTTTCGTAATTGAATGTCGTTGCTATGAATATTTGCGCAGTTATGGGATGACTTGCATTGCCATACAACTATAGTAGATGAAAAATAGTGAAATGCAACAAAAAAAAAAAATTCGCGGAAGTATAAAACGCATTTTTGCCAACTCCTTGACTGCTGTCTCATGCAGATGCTGAGTGTGTCGCTTGACGTTAGACACACATTCACACCCATACATGCGCACACTCATAAGCACAAGTGCTTGTATAGTTGCGGAGTTACACTCTTCGCTCTATTCATCTCTACATTCATGGGCACTTGAGATGCGCGTGCAAAACTCCATAAAGTATGCTACACTGCTCAGTGTTGCATTAAAAAACGTTATTTTAAAGCACTTGTGTGCAATTTTTTTACTCGTACATTTACGAGTACAAAACACAAACACAAAGCAAGTAGCGGAGTTGGAAGTTGAAATTATATTCATACGAAGGGGTCGCATTGAGAAATTTATAAATGGTGGTTAACGATTTTTTAGTAAAATTTTTCACAAATATTTATTTCGTCGATACAGTGAAGTAGTGAATTGTTCCAACCCTATGAACTTTTAAGCTATTATCTCTTAGTATTATTTAAAAGTTTGCAGCAACAAATAATATGCTCTATTGGAATACATTTTTTAAAACCCCTGACGCCTTCTTCTTCTCAACGAGTGAACGAGAGTTCACCGAAGGGCGTCAATAGTCTCTGATTTCTCGCTATGAACTCCAAGTGAAGTCGAGTTTTTCTCCGCTATATTTCCGTGACACAGAGGAGACTTTTGTCTTCCGCCGACAGCAGTAAGAGCCGCATAAAATACTGTCATGACAGGATTGTTTGTATCCATTCGCCCTCAGCAAAGTCTCTCGATCTTTGATCGCTACACAACAATGCTATTCACCATTCTATTATCTGCGTTATTTACCTTCAATAACGCTCAAAACTTCATAATTACTTCACAGTGGTTTATATAATGTTGCAGGGTTCTGCAACATTCAACTATAAAGTCAAGTTTTTATTCATCGAGAGAGGAACTTAATTTTCAGTCACCTACTTAGTCGAAAGTAGCACTTGTTCTAAAGCTAAGGCTGCTTTGTAAAAATATAATTGATTTTTAGTAAAAAAAAAGAATGGTTTATATTGATAACTGTAAACCAAAACTAATCTAATTTGGAATAGTTTTCATTTATATTTTAGTTTTATTCAAAATCTGCTATAAGTTTTATTAATATACTCCCAGAATATTATTATTTTAATGAGAGATTCCATGTCAAGTGAGCCAAGTTTTTCTGTGTTTTGTGGGTTTGAGTACTTAAGATAAGAAGTAAACTGAAAAATGATGCAAAAAATTTTAAAATTTTGTGATATATTCAATGTTAAAAATTGGTATGTATTTTTTCAAGGACAAATATCATCGGAACACAACTTCATATTGGAAAACAATTATATTTTTTTGCTAAACGTGTTTTGCGGAAAAATTAGTCTTGTCATTTTCGGGGAAAACCTACTATTAAATGCTTTTCTTTTTTTTCTTTAACATCTGGAACTATGCTCAGTAATATTTTAAATCTTTCATATTGAGATTCCTATAAAATTTCGAGTTATGTTCAAATACGTACAGCGATCCAGAGAAAAATTCGTGCAAAATACTGTTTCAACGAAATCCTCGTTTACACGTATGTACTCGTTAACTTCGATGATATTATATTATATATTCCATCGGTCTTACTAGAGATCGACGTCTTTCACCTGAATCGATATCTTTTCGCCTTTCCCTTAAATCATATTTAGATATCTTTGAATAAGTTATTTTTCATTTTCTTTGCTAAGAAAGTTTCGTAGGAAAATCGCAAATGGTGTATATTCCCGGTGTACTGGAGGACCGAGCACTACTGTTCTATGCATAATTCGTTTTTGTATCTAGAAACGTCGTTATTCGACATTAAGCGCTCAATGTTGCGAGGAAATATTTCAGTTTTGCGATCATTCAGTTCAAGGTTCATCGTTGTTAACCTTTTTTAAACTTACTTATAGAATCGATGGCTGCCACCTCTATTTCCTCCATATGCTTTGAGATGGCTTGAGGGCGCCGTTATACATCAGGTTCCATAAAATTTGGTATAATACTTGTATGATATGAATCCTTGGATTAAGCCTGCTGACATATTTTATTCTTCAGAGCTTTTGTTGTTCTTATTATCGAGCACTTAAAACTAAAATTTTTTTTTTGAGAAGTCCGAAACCAAAAAAAAAATATTTATTAGTATATAAATAGTAGACTTGTTTCTTTGACTTGAACTGCGATGATTGAAATTCACAAAAAAATTTAAGTAATAGACTGGAAAATTTTTAAACTTTTTTTGACCATAAATTATTTAATAAAAAGATGAAATATAAACCAATAATTATGAACGAAGCTTATGTTATAAAGACTTATGTAAAAAGTTAGCTGCAATAATTTTAATCCAACGGGTGTAAAACTTCGTTTTGAAAAAAAACGCGTTTACACTAGTTTTTTCTTCTTCTCGATTGGCACGATAACTGCTTGAGCCGTGTTGACCCAGTTTAACAAAGTGGGCTAGTCCTTTCTTTTTCATGCTAACTGGCCTCCAACTTCCTCTGTTACCAACAGCTGGTACAGCACCGATTATTCCAGAGTCGAAGCTCACTGCTCCAGCGGCTGCAATATACCAAATTTTCCTCAGAATCTTTCTGTCAAGCACACGTACCTCTCTTCGAAATTCTCATCGTCCAGGTCTCTCCACCATGCGATAGGACCAGCATGATGTGAGACTTATAAATTGCCTACTTAACCCAGAGTAGCACTTTTTGGCATGCCATATTCACTCTCCGAGTATTTGAGACGCTTGCGTTATTTCACGTTTTCAGCCTGTACTCGAACTTGTTTACAAAAATAACCACCACAACCATTTGCATATTTTAGAGAATCAATTTTCTGAACAATTTGTTTGATACTAACCTCTTCAGGTAATACCTAGAGAACGATCGAACATCGGCTTTGACTTCGGTCATCTTCAGAGCGGTTTCGGTTGACTCTGGTGTAAAACTAAGTGAACTTTGACCAAAACATTTCTAAATTTTTATTTTTTCAACAAAATCCTTAGAGGTTGTTCGTGTCCTTAATATGATTTGCGCTAATGATATTCCAAAAAGTATTCATTATTTTCTTGGTAGATGGCTGTAGTGATCGATATCTCGCTGGCTTCCAGAATGGTTTCCAAAGTGACGCGATATATACGGATTTTTCTAATGCTGTTAATAAAATCTCCCATACGATTTTAGTAACTAAATTGGCTTGTCTCGGTTTTCATTCAACTTTCCTTGATTGGATTCGATCATATTTAATAAAGAGATGCAGTACTGTAGTTATCGTTGGAGCTTCATCGAAACAGTACATCGCCCCCTCTGATGTACCTCATGGTAATATTTTAGGACCTTTGTTTAGTTTTGTTTTGTTGATTAATGATATTTGTTCGTGTTTTTCCTTCGATCATTTTCTTCTCTATGCTGATGATCTAAAAGTGTACGCTGAAATAAAAATTTTAGTGATTCAGCCATCCTACAGTCCGAGTTGAATAATTTATTTTCCTGCTGCCTTATGAATCGTCTATTTCTTAATATTGAAAAATGTCATAAAATCACATTTTCTAAGCTTCAGAACCCCCTTAATACCTTTTATCATATTAATTATACATATCTTACTTCGTCCGATGTGATAAAAGATTTTGGAGTTTTATTTGAACAAAGCTTAATTTCATTACGCACCTAAATTAAGCTGTTTCCAATTCTCTTGCTATGTTCGCTTTTGTTGGACGTTACTCATCGCACTTCACTGACCCATATAATCTTAGGATATTACTTATACTCTGCATTTGTTCGGTCCAAATTAGATTATGCTGCTTTTATTTGGAGACCTTATCATGCACTCCATATAAATCGAGTGGAGAGGGTTCAAAAAAATTGTGTGCGTTTCGCACTACATTCACTCAATTTTTCAGACCCGACACCATCTTACGAATACGGCTGTCGTTTGATTAGTCTCTTTCCATTATGTGACAGAGTTGCTTTTCAGGCAGTATCATTTATCTTTGATATCATTAAAGGCAAAATTGACTGCCCGGTCCTTCTAGAAAGAATACAGTATAATGTTCTTTGCAGAAATTTTCGCCGTGCAAAATTTTTCGCGTTAGCTTTAGTAGGACATCTCGTTAAAACGTTGTCTAACCTTAATTACCTCTCCTCCTTTTTGGATTTAGACCTTTCTAGGGCCAAACATGTATTTCAAAAGCAATTAAATAGTTACATTCTATGTAAGCAATCAAAATAATACGATGCGATACTATAACAGGTAATTATGTGCAATTTTGGTTGCGCTGATACCATTCAGGCATTTTTATGTTAGGGAAAACGTCAAGAATGTCGATAGAGTCAAAGAAATAAGCGAAATTGGCCGGCATATTAGTAGCCATAGCATCGCCCAGGTGCTAAAGATCTGCCATAAAATAGTTCTAAACCATTTGCGCAAAATTTGTACGTAATAATATAGATTTATTTTTGCCGAAACTACAATAATATATATTTTTTTAGTAAATAACGAATTGGACATTTAGTTTTATGAATATACAAGTACATTTTCTTACACTAGTATAGGTTATGACGGGAAATTCAAGTGACTGAATTGATTTATTATTAATAAAAATACCGGAGCAGTGCTTGCTTATTTCAGGGCTCTTCAAAATGTCCGGTTCGGTTTCAATTCGACCTTAAAATTCGATGCTCGACAGTTCATTGGATTTATCCGCGAATCAATAAAATATTATTTGAACTGTTTTATGTTGAACTCGGGAGGAAATTTTAAAGAGTGCATGAACAAAAGAGAACAAAAGACGCCTTGCTACAATACATATGTTGGGTTGCATTCAATTTCAACAAGAAAGCGCAATCATAGCATGAATTACTATAAGTAGTGAAAGAGCTTATCTGTAAAACTATTCTGCAACCAAAAAATATTGCCACAAGCCTCAACTTTCACAGCTCAGTCTATGGAAAAAAAATTTGCATTACACAAACAAATTGAGTTATATAAATATAAAGCAAAAACCAACATATATACATTTTTGCGTACATTGGCTGAACAAAATGTGCATACAGGCATACCGACAATACATACATACAAGCATAACGCATACATTTACTGTACAAAATTATTACACACTGGCATGCAGAAAATGCCAAAATCTTCTTGATGCAGTGCGAAAAAGGAAACGAAATTTTTTTACGAAAATATATTTATGATTTATGCGTCAATGTATATATACACGAGTTGCTGTACTGATATGTAAAGTATTTTTCGTAAAATTACATAAATGGTTGCATACGTGCTGGTTGCCTTTGTATCCGTTTGGCTGTCTATCAGCGGAGCTACATACCAGTACAGGCATTACGCCTGCCGAGTAGACCGACCCGTTCGTTTGTTTTACTGGGTGTATGGTGTGTTGCATAATTTCGGTAAAAATATATACTTGTCTATGTTGCAACGAACGTAAGTGTAGTAAATTTAGCAATGACATGAAAAAAAAAATTTGAAACGAAAAAGCATTGCTGCACCTCTGCTTGATTCAGTGTCAGTGGCGAATTATGGGCAAAATGGTGGAAAAAAATTTGAGTTTAAGTACGTAGCAGACATTTTCTGTTCGCTTTGCCCTCCAATGACATAACGTAATGTTGAAGCCGATGTTGGCAGAAGCAAAGTAGTGTCGATTCGTTTTAATGTCTTCCTGCCAATTTCTATCGCATCTGACAGAATTCGTACGTGGTGCACAAGAGCTGTAATAGCGTAAATAGTGAATTCGAAGGATTATACCTTCAAGTTAAAATTTTTATTTTGAAATACTTCATTTTCAATAATTTTCGACACAAGTCAAAAGTTCGACACTGAGGGAAGTCTTGCTAGAAGTGGTTATTTTGCATATGCTTCTAGTCGGTAGTGTATGCATCGAATTTATTTTTATTTCAATTAGGAGATATACCCTATGAACAAAAAATACCGGGAAGGTTATGTTGACTGTTTGCTTTGTTTGTGCATAGTGCACCACGAGTACCTTCCATCGGGCCAGACAGTCAATAAAGAATATTATTTATCCATTTATAAGCATTTGAGAGATGCTGTACGTCGCAAATGGCCGGAAACGTGGGCAAACTATTCTTGGATTTTGCATGATGATAACGAATGCTGGATTATTTGATCAAACACCAAGTTAATACAATCGTGAAGCACCGTATTCACCTGATATGGCCCCGTGCGACTTCATTTTGTTTCCGAAGTTGAAGTTACCACTTCGTGGAAGGAGATTTCAGTTGATAGAGGAGATCAAACAGAATGCGACGAAAGAGCTGAAGACTATCTCTTCGTCGGTCTACCAGGGGTGCATGGAGGACTGGGTTAAGCGTTGGCACATGTGTGTTGTTTCAGCCGGACCATATTTTGAAGGAGATGAAATAAATTTGCCTGAAATTTAACTCTATTTTGTTTTATTTAAACATTCCCCATACTTTCTAATCAAAGGGTGGACCCAGATATATTCTACCATACTGTAGCTGAAAAAATAACTTTCTCAAGCCAACAAATACTGCTACCTACATACATAAATTTATTTATTTTTTTTATTTTAATTTATTTCGAATTCATTTTTAATCGCCCCTCTAAAAATTGCGTTCCATACAAATCGATACTCCTAAATACCTGAAATGTGTAAAAATTCGCCCGCACTATACTTTCTTTCGCACTCAACTCAGCCCGTATTAATATTTCACGTTCGCCGAGCTCCCGTAATATTGTCTGTTCAAGGTTTCGTGAAACATTTTAGTGCTCTGATTGCCTAATTAATGACCTTTCATTATAGCTCTTTCGAGAATGGGTCAAAAATGTCTATTTATATACGGGTTGAAGGGCTAAAATGTACTAAAAAAAATGTAACGTGAAATTCGGATGAGAAAGTCTGAGAACAGAAATAGTTTTTAAAAACATTTTGAAGATAAAAATTTTCGATAAACTTTCGTATTTCGGCCAAAATTTTAAAACTTTCGCCCTCCATGAAAGATAATCCAACCCACTGAACTAATATTTTCTACTCCAAAAATGCTCTGGGATGCATCCTCTTAAGTGAAATTTTTGTAAAATGAATGAACTGCATAAATAAGGACCCAATTAAAATTACTCAACCCCATACTTCCGAACGCTTAACGTAATAGCTTCGACTACCTGCAAGCTGTCGGAATGTTAACCACTTAGTAATTTATGTTAATTTGAACTCTGGTGCTTAACTAACAATTTTTAACAAAGTCGCAGAAATAGTCGAAGTTGGCCGCCATATTGGTAGTCGTAGCATCGCCCAGGAGCTAAAGATCGGTCATAAAATAGTTTTTAAACGTTTTGCGCAAATATGGATTTATTTTTCCCCAAATTAATATTTTGCTATCGAAACACTTTTCCCACTCAAGCGGATACCTTCAAAACGAGCTATTTAAAGGCTCCAACAGCCTCTTTAGGAGTTAATAAGCATTCAATTCACATTTTATTTTTGATATCGGGGAACGAAAAACGTCATCATAAGTCTGATAAATCTGATTAATTCGATCTTTTCAGTTCTCAAAATCTGTCATATGCGAGCCGATTTGTGCGAGCTCGCACTGTTTTGGTGAAGAACTATTCGTCTTCGGTGGTTTGTTTTCCTTAATTCTACGGAGGCTTCTGAAAAACAAATGTTCGTGTACGAATACCACTCCGAATTTACTGTTTGAAGTTTCGCTAGTGGTACAGTTGCGATATGATCAGATTTTCCGAAACAGGCAACCATTTGCTTTGAGGAGCTACATCCACGAATAAGACTTCTGGGGATGAGCTCGTCTTGGAACACCCATACAACAGACATAAATGGTGGACTTATTTAACCCAGCAATTTTTCTGTAATGAGACTTATTGTTTGGTATTTTTAAATTATTGGGAGAAGCTTAGCTCGGTTTTCTCAGTTGCCGCTTTTTGGAGGCTGCTGATAGTTGTATAAAAATATTAACAATTCCCGGTAGGCATTGCGTTGCTGCTAAAGCGAAGTATGTATATTTTCATGAGTCAGAGCAGAGAGCATACATTTTTCCGTCCTTGCTTTGCGTGATTAACTTTTAATCCTAATAAAGAACAATTCATAAATTTTATTAACGCAGAGTGCTAGTAAACCTTTCATGGGTGCATAGCAAGGAGTACTGCTTCTTTCAATCGGTTGAGTCAGTTTTGATTTGTGACGGTTCGAATATTAATTGTATAATTTGTTAACATATTTTATCTTCTGGACCTACCTTAAGTACAGTTTATGAAATTTAGGTAAAAAACTCCTTCTGGGAGAGACTAGCTTCAAAATACCAAAAACTCAGTGAAAATCAGAGCATTCTGTGCATAGTTCGATGTTTACTGTGCATATTCTGTATTACGTCATAGGACATTTTTTTAAGGTCATCTTTTGCGCAGCTCTATGAGGAAATATATTGTGGAATAAGTAGAGAGTAAATACTGGTGGCAATTCTCTGATAGAAAAGTACGAACAGAACAGACCCTGTTCACTCTTTATATATAAATGGACCTAAATATATTCTTGTTTGAACTTCTCCTCTTATTTTTGGTGTGTGTCTTAATGTTTTTACACAAACAGAAGAGGCTACAGTTTAACGTCACCTCCGAATGACGGATGATTTTTTATGAGAAATTTTTCATAGCAGAAATGCGCATGGAGGCTTACCTTTGCCTGCCGAGGCGATCGCTTTTAGAAAAAAACCTTTCCAGTAATTTGGTTTTCATGTCTGGAGTTTCAAACCAGAGTACTACTGAGAGTTAATCACGCACCACCCCATTCGGCTAGGTCGGCTGAAAATCTCAAGTCAAAATATCCAATTTCCATACTTTAGAAAAATGATTATCCCTTACCCATTTTAGTCCAGAACGGAAACACCTCCTATCAAAAGTATTCAACAAGGAATAAACACATAAACATAACACTTTTGTTCTCTGGTTACGCAGCATAAAATCTGTACACTATTCGCAACCTACACACACAACCGTTGATGCACATTGAAATTCATTCTACTACCAAAGAAAACCTTCTTTTCAACTTTACCGAACAATTGGCAATTTCACGCGTCTGTTGAGTGCAAAAGCTGTGATGCCAACAAAAGTGATAAGCACAAATAAAATAAGATTTGCACAAAAGTGCCAAAGCTAGTACCTACTCATCTTCCTAAAGGCATATTTATGTATGTATAAAAGAGTGCATATACACTTGGGTTCATAATAATAGCAGCGCGACATAATGCAAATTTTTCACTTTTTGTTTACTGTGTTTTTTTTCTCAGATTGCCACGGAAAAACACGATTTCATACTACAACAAAAACCATTTAACTCAACGATTTAAACTTTTTACAAAATTGAAAACAAATTGACACATTCAAATTGACATTTTAAATTTTTTAGTCAGAATTTTTAGAGAAATTTTGGGTATGCAGTTTTATAGTCCATTTAATTTCGGGGTAATACAACCCAATTTAAATTGGCTGAAAATTGCGTTGATTTTTGACATTTTTTGTTTGTTTTTTTGGTGACGGTCTTCTGCATTTTCTCCATATAAAAAACTTATTCAATACTGCCAGCAAAAGAAATTGCTAAAAATCTAACGGATTTTTGAGCTACTTCAAACTAACACTTCATTGCCCTAAAATTTGATAGGCTATAAAACTGCGTACCTGGAATTTTTTTCAAAAATTTTGACGAAAAAGTTTGAAATTTTGATAAAAGTTCATTGATTTTTTTAATTTTGGTTTATAATTTGATTCAATGAGCGATATGATTTTTGTTGTAGTGTAAGCTATATTTTTCTAAAAAGAAATTTTAATTAAAAAATAAAATAAAAAATTATAAAAACTAGCAATTTATTGCGCTACTCTTGTTGTGATCCCAGGTGTATGTGGCTTTGATCCACAAAATTCAAGTTGATAAAACAATTGAGATATGGTGATGAAACTTATGTAAACATAGAGATATGCTTACATATATATAAAAAATACTACACCAAGCATAATATTTATATACAAATATACATACATAGTCCTGGTACACCACCTAGCATAGTACATATGTATATTTATGTAAGTATTTCAATATATTCCCTGAAAGCCAAATTCCTTTGTGTAGACAAAGGCAATATCTTTGACGGCGGCATACTCTTTGTGATTCGGCCACAAACCATAAATGTTTCTTCAAACTTCTATGCTACATTTTTATAAACATTGCATATGTACATGTGTATGTGTATATCCATATAATAACTGCTACAAATCGTTGTGCTAAAGGTTAGCTGAATAGTTACTTACTATGATATATACGAGTAGTCCACACAATAGTTAAGTGGACACTTTAGCGCAGGCATATCAGCAATTCGGTATGACAACTAATACTACCATCAGATTCCCACTCACGTTACCTTCTAGTCGCCTACCGCTTTAGTGCAATCTTCTGCCTTTGTCTACACAGCTGAAGACCAAATTGTTGACAGTAGTTATTAGACACTTGTGAAATGAAAAGATAACACAGATGTCGACAGTTAGAAAGTCAGACATAGTCAGAGTGACAGGCGGTCGGTCATGGGGTTGCAGGCGGCGTCGGCATTGAGAATACACAGCTAGGCAAAAATTAAGGAGTTTAGGGAAAAAACACCTACATATTTGGACACGTATGAGTACAAAGTGGAAAGCCGTTGCGATTTCCTTGTACATATATGCGTCTTTATGTGAGTTCGTGTCACTCGCTCGGAGTGTGAAAATTCTATGGACCAAATTAATTCAATGACCTGCCAGATAATTGGCACAATTAAGGCAAAACAAATTATTCGTCTACTGGATGCTTGAGTATGTGCAGGGTCATATTACCTATGTAATTAAGTGTATACTCACATATAGTACATACACGAATGTATATAAAAGTTCAAGTGACCGTGTAGTATTTATTTAGTGCACATTTCGACCTATGGGTGGGAACTTGCACGTGTTCGTGAGTTATTCTTTCTAAGATATTTTGAAATAAGTGAGTATCAAAAAGCGATTAAGCATATATACTGAGTTAATAAGCTGAGAATAAATGGAGATCGCTGAGTTTATTGTTTATCTACAGCACAGTTCTAGCGCTGAATCCAAAACTTCCATCAGAGTTAACCCTAAGTGTCGAGGCTTAGCTCTAATCCACGTCAAAATTGCAATAATTGTATTTTTTGGATTGAAAATTGAACTCAATTACATACAAGGGTTGTTTAAAAAGTCCGTGCAAAGTCTGAAAGCTGGCACTACTGGTGCGCATCGAAGTTATGTTTAGTTAGTAGTATCCTTGGAAGAAAACAAATCGAGTCTCAGCCAGATCTGGATAGTTCTTTGAATCGAGAAAGTCAAGTGATTTTCCTTTTCTATTACGACAACGCATCAATTCACACCTCATCAGTTGTGGTCGCAAAATTAATAGAAATATGGTTCCAACTCGTTTTACATCACCTCCATTCTTCAGATTAAGCTCCCTCGGATGATTCGGACTACTATTTGTTCTCCAATTTTTAGAAATGGCTGGCGGGAAAAAAATATTACATATTCAAAGGAGGAGGTGACTGCAGGCAAGACTACTTTTTGGAGTTGGATAAATCCTTATATTCGGAAGGGTTCAACAAACTAGAACAGCGCTGCACGAAGTGTACAAGCCTTAAAGGAGACTATGTCGAAAAATAAAAAAGGGTTAGCGGTCTTTTCAAATGACCTTCCTTTCATCACGCTTCTGTATTTTTTAAGCCGAACCAGACTTTGTGTTTAAAACACTACTTTGAAAGCGGCGAAACAAACATAAAAGTATGGGAGGTAGTTGCCAAAATATCAGATTGTACAACCACCAGCTTCTAAACTGGAAGAGAGAGTTGAGAAAACAAAACCAAATTTGGCATTGATATTTTTGACAACACGTGTGGTATAAATTTAGTGTGGATGTAATCGGATTGCTTCCGAGGGAGGGTATGGGTACAACACCATATGCCTTGCTACATTATGTTGTCAAAAAATTTTCTGAAAGCATTATAAATTTCGCTAAACTATATTGTATTGAGATTTACTGGAGAAGTCAAAGATAATAACTTAGTGGAATAGGTATGGAAAAAATTATTACATCGGCGTTCCCTCTGAAATATAAAGCGTCCTCGATTCGCAAAGCGTTAGTGAATGGCAAATAGATGAAGCTACTGGTTTAAATAAACGTTTACTGACAACACTGGAAAAGAGCTTTGGAAACACTTAAGGAGTATTAGTAAGACCCCGACATACAGGGAAACATTTGTTGTTACAGCTCATTAATTGTGATGCTCTTGCCTTGTAAACACCTTCTATGTTCTTGTTCTTTTCAAAGTTATTATTGACTAAAGACTAAAACCCAAACTAAACAACTGCAAGATCTGCGAACATGACGCGAGCATCAAAAGGGAATTCGTAAAATTGAAGCAAGAAAATTGGCCATGTGTGTACGCGGTCTAATTAAACTTATATAATTGGTGCTTACACCTTCTTTGGGTGTTTAGCCAAGCTTTTCCTCCTATTTGTGGTGTGCGTCTTAATGTTGTTCCATAAATGGAGGGACCTACAGTTTTAAGTGGACCCAGAACAGCAGATATTTGTTTTTAAGAGGAGCTCTTTCATAGCAGAAATACACTCGGAGATTTGCCATTACCTGCCGAAGCGCGACTGCTATTAGAAAATACTTTTTCTTCATTTGGTGTCTCACCGATATTCGAACCTACGATATCCGAATGGTAGTCACGCACCAACCCATTCGGCTAGAGGGATTTGGCAACATTGAAAATAGGGAGGTTTTATTAGTTGTGTGAGGTATGAAAATACTTGCTTGCGGTCTAGATTTTCATTAAGCGAGCAGAGCACAAGCAAAGTGAGCAGAGAATTGGATAATCGAAGGTACCTATAGTATTGTCGCTTAGAAACGGAGGCTTATTTTTTGTAGTCCCACCTATCTAGCTTCTTTTTCCCCAGATAAAACTAAAAAAAAATAAATTGTGATTCTCCAGTTAAATATCTCAGTTTGCATTTCGAAAGCGATTAACTTCGAATGTGATGGTACATAAAAGTGGGCTTGTGAAAAAAAATGGTGCCGAGGGTAACACTATATGGAATTTTGGAGTGGGGTGCAGTCATCTACTTGAATTGGAGTGTCATTTGTTTTTTTTTTCTTTCTTTTTTTCAAAAAAATGTTGGTTAGGTTAGGTCCTGTGGCACACACTCAGGCACATAGCCCCTTGTTATGCCGCATGGGGTGCTTTCCCAATATCTCCTAAACCCAATGTGTGCTTTTCAAAATTTTTAGAATATCTTCTATTTCTGCAGAACTGAGATCCGTTATGACTCAAATCAGTGTACTAAGATTGTGTTTATTTTGGCTTAGTAGAAATTCGTGTGCGTTTAGACCTGTTAGTCGCTGCTGTAATGAAGTGAATCCAAGTATTTTGGTTATTGTTATCAGTTCGAAAATCGGTTTGTTTGTAGGTTAGAATTAAAAAGAAGTGAACTGGAAAAATAGTGAAACTAATTTATTAACTTTAACATTTATTATTGCCGAATATTTCATCATGAAGCTTTTTGAGGTGAATTAGTTTCGGTTCTTTTTAACATTTGAAAATTTTTTTTTATTTCTCCGTATGAGACGCACTTAGAAAAATTGTGTTCAAATTTTCTGCAATTTCTAGATGCAGTTACATATTTTACTTGTTCACAATATCTACGTATTTAGACATAATTGTAAATGTTATTGGAATCCCATTATGAACTTTGAAGCTTGAGCAGCTAAGAAGAAAATCTGAAGGGCGAACTGGGGGTGTTTTCTTTCCATAACTTTGAGAAAGTATTGCTTTAACAACAGTTTTGAGTAAAGAAATTGTTTTCTTAAAGGTATATTTTATTCTAAAAAAATATTTTAAAAAGAACCGAAGACATTTCGAAAAAGTGCATTTAAATTTTTTTTTTATATGTAAGTGTTACAAGAAACCGAAGATATCTCATTTTAAAAACACTTTTCACCAAATTTTTCACATTGAATTAATCTCAAAATTACTAAATCTTTTTAAAGAGTTGTTCAACTTATTTCTTATTATACTCAAGTCTACAAATAAACAAAATTTTAGAAAACTTTGATGCAACTCTTGACTCATAATATATTTTACTTTTGAAGAGAAGCATATTAATATTTAAGTCATAAAAGTCATGATTATGTTATGATATTTAATGTAAGGTCTGATTTAAATTTCCTCCCTTCCTTAACAAGCGTGAAATATTGGCCTTATATTGTCGTATTGAGTTTAATATTGTCGTGAATTTTGTATTGAATACAAAAACTTAACATCGAAATAAGTAAGAAAGTTACGACACGAACTATATCTTAAATTACTTATTTGAGAACTGCATGTAAAGCTGCATGCAACTTTATACACAAACACACAGCGGCATCTTCAACTCCCTTCAAAGTAATCGTTGGATGGGATTGCCGTGTACCGATAAAAAAGGCTTCAATTTAACAATGCTCAAATACAACAAGTACAAAAAAAAAACATACAAGGAAGATTCTAAAAAGTGAGTAGAAGCGCTGAAAAAGTAAATATGAATGTTAAAAGAAAATGCTTTCCATTCATTTCACACAGCATTGTATTGAAGTTGCAAGTTGTAATGTTCGGCGCTATCCTGTGCACTGAGCTGAGCAGCGTCTAACAGCGCCGCAGATTGCCGTACGGCAGAGCAGAAATTGTAAATTCCCATTAGAATTGTACATTTTGCTAAAGAAAGCCAACAGGAAGCGAACACGTACATGCACCCATACATGTTTATGTATATGTGTGCATTGCTATGTGTTTGTATTGCTAAGGAGTAGGATAAGAACAAAATACGTTAGGTACTCGTACAACCGGAAAAGCGAAGGCAAAGCCACCAAAGAAATTGTGCAAAGAGCCAACGTGAGCAACATTGGCCCGCAGGAATAAGGATACTGATTTTGTACGTGCCAAAGTGGAAGACTAGAGGGAAACAGCAATCAGCAAGGGCGTTCAGCGAGCAGGAACAGAATTGCTGACAGGAGGCGCGTCTTGCCGACCTAGACGGCAGCTAAGAAAAATGCCTGTAACCAGCTTGAAGAAATGCCATCATTTTTTTTTTTTTTAAGTTTTGTTTTTGTATTTACAATGTTTGATAGCAAAAAGCGTATCCCCAACCAATAACAAGCAACAAGACGATGTAGGGCAGGGCAAGTGTAAGAGAAAAGTAGTGATCGAAAGCGGTGTAAAGCGGGGAGCGCTGAGTTCAGAGTGCAGAGTGCGCAATGCCAACGGCAACGGCAACGGCAGCAACTTTCTTTAACAGAATGATTGTGTGAGGTAAGTTTACGCGAACTCTAATGCGGATAATGGTAGTTAGTGTGCGAGCTGCAATAAAATAAGGCAATATGTACATGTGTATTTACTCACATACATATATATTCATATATGTGTATTAAGGCAGCAACATTCGCTGCAACCCGTACAACTTCAGCTCCATATACTCGCTATATGCTATATAGTATACTTAGGTGTAGTATAGCTGAAGGCTGATTGTATTTGCAGTGGCATGTAGTATCAAGTATGCATTTGCAACACTGCAGCGATGTTTCATACATACGAACTATCCATTTACACACATCACCTACACACTGCGATTTGGTGCTAAGAAAACACACACGCGAAACCGACAGTAGACCAACAGGGCACATGAGCGCTCTGCCTATTACTGAGTGCCATGTATCACGTTTTTATTTGAGAAAAAGTTAAATTTCTTCAAGTGTTAGTTACACCTTCCACTTATGCAATGCAGCGTAAGGGTACGTATACAACTAACTACATATATATGTTGCCATACGTGTGATCGTGTTTACAATGCTGGCTAAAACTTAACTGTAAGCTCAGCTAATATTTCTCATATCCGCATTTTTTTACTAAACCGATGTTACAGAGTTCACTTTGACAAAGTTATTAGAGAGAAAAATATAGAATTATTTTCTATACAACTTTTTTTCTCTCTTTTATTATTGCCAAACAACAATTAAAAACAAAAAAAGCAGTAAAAAAAGAAAAAAATTAAATACAAAAATTTAATAAAAACAACTAAAGCTCTAATCTTATGCCAATAATGCACTTTTCGGTTCGCTATTTGGTAGTGAAAGCTTTTCATTGTAGTTTCCTTTAAGATTAAAAGCGATTTGCAATCGAAGGCACTAAGAAACTTGTCCAATGTACCTGAGCCAAATATTACTAACATATCGAGCAAGTGCAATAGTACAGATTGGTTCCTGATTCATTATCGCTCACCATCTACTCAATATAAGATTCACAAAGTCCCTAAGTGAAGCTTCGCTAACGTAAAATAAAAAAGTCCACCAGGTTGAAATCAATGCGCTCGAAATTGATGGAGACTGTCACAATTTTGAAAATTTGCGTAAAATGAAAGGAGAGCGTTGCAATTATCTGAAAGTATCAATCATGTTTCCAAGCATTCCACTAAGGACCAAAATTAACTAGAAGGGTTAAAATACCTTAGCTTTAACTTTAGAAACATGGCGGCCGCCGTAGCCGAATGGGTTGGTGCGTGATTACCATTCGGAATTCACCGAGTGGTCGTTGGTTCGAATCTCGGTGAAAGCAAAATTAATAAAAAACATTTTTCTAATAGCGGTCGCCCCTCGGAAGGCAATGGCAAACCTCCGAGTGTATTTCTGCCATGAAAAAGCTCCTCATAAAAATATCTGCCGTTCGGAGTCGGCTTGAAACTGTAGGTCCCTCCATTTGTGGAACAATATCAAGACGCACACCACAAATAGGAGGAGGAGCTCGGCCAAACACCTAACAGAAGTGTACGCGCCAATTATTTATTTTATTTTTAACTTTAGAAACAAGAATTAAAATAAATATTCCCATTTTTCAATGGGACTGAAAATAATGTAGGATGTTGGGCAGTATTATTTTACAAATATTTTTATGTGGATTGTTTTTTAGTGAATGGCTAAGCTTTACATAAATATTCAATCTATACGAAAAGAAGTGTATTTTTTGCATTTGTAAACTTTTTCGCCATTTTGTTTTTATTAAACATTTTTTTTATTTAGAAAAAAATTGGAAAAAGCCAAACTCCTCCTAATGATGACATGAAAGACTATTTAAAGCATAAATTAATGACAACTATTATTTTTGGTTATACTAATCAACATAAACAATTAAGCATGGCTCGAGGTATGTTCATATAAATATGCACGACTACCTACTAAAAAATCAAAAAAATTAAGGAAATTCTATAAAAAAAACTTCAAAAATCAAAAAAAGAGCTTTCAGCGATTGAATTGAATTGAAAAATTAAAATAAAAAAATATTCGATCTTTGTAGAATTTTTAGTTCTTTTTTTTCAAACTTATGCATGGTATTATATACCACTTTCAAGGCTTCAACGAAACATGATTTTTCATTTTGCATTTCATATAATATATTAATGACACCGTAAAAGTTCTCAACAGGCCTGAGTTCGGCGGATCGGCCGAACTGATCAAGAAGTCCTATCTTATTACGCTGAAGTCAGGTCTCACGCATTTAAAAATTGTATTTGGTGTTACTGAAACATGGGAATATGCCAAGATCACACCTTTTAATGTGTTATTGTATAACACCCTGTGGGCGTAAATGTCATCCTCGAAAAATTGTACATGCACGTAAAATTTTAAATTTTATATACTTATATAATATTAGGCTGGGGAATACGTTCGTAGCGTTTTACCGCAGACTTTTATTTAAACAAGAAACAATAATTATATCAATAAGCTAATCGATATATCAATAGCATATTCGCCGTTGCTATATACAACCTTTTCCCACCTCCCGACCAATTTATTGATGTCGTTCCGCCAAAAATCGCCTGGTCTGGTGTCAAAGAAGTTGTTGAGTCAGTTTTAAAGGACCTCATATGGTCCGACAGGGAGCGAAAAAGATGGTAATCGGTCGGTGCAAGATTCGAAGAATACGGTGGATACTGAAGGACCTCCCATTCGAGCTCTTATTCGAATAGCCTCAGTCGAATAGCCTCATTCACGTAGTGTAGTTGGGCAATGTAGAGCTCTTTGTTGATCGTGTATTCCCAGTGCACCATGCACTCTCAGTTCCATCAAACACATGTTATGATCTTCTTTGAACTTCCTCGGGCTTGACTCTCGGCTTTGGTGCATCTCGTAGATCCATCTACTCCTTTCTTTGCTTCGTATTGATGTAAAGGCACCATTTCTCATCTCGTGACGATTCGTTACAAAAAGTACTGTTTGTGACCGCGTTTCGCTAGATGGAGGGAGAGCTGGTGCGAAGCAGTTCGAAAGCAACTTTTTTTGTTCTTTTCGTTGAGCTCGTGAGGCAACCAGGCTCCCAACTTTTCGGTATAATCCGATTGAATTAAGGAGATTAGGATATCGTCTTCTGATCGCTGTTCATGTTTTCCGCCAAATCACAAACTTGTTTTTCGACCGTTCTCCTTCAAAAGTGATTTGAGACGTTCTTCATCGAACTCAGAAAGCCTTCTGCTGCCGGACATGTCATCGACGTCAAAGTCACCATTTTTGCACTCTGCAAACCATTTCCGTTCTGTGGACTCGCCTATGACACCTTCTCTAAACACGTTGCAAATGTCGCGGGCTGCTTCGGCAGCTTTTTGACCTCGATGAAAAGTAAAGAAGAGCAGGTGTAGAAAATGCTGATTTGGCATCCTGGGTATTCCATTTCTAAGCCTCAAAACTACAATAATAAGAAAGAAAATAACTCAAAAATGCAATTAACATAGTTATGTAGGACAGAAAGAGTTCTATGGAATTAAATTTACCCTTTAAAAAAAAAAATAAAAAATAAAAATAATTGGCGCGTACACTTCTGTTAGGTGTTTGGCCGAGCTCCTCCTCCTATTTGTGGTGTGCGTCTTGATGTTGTTCCACAAATGGAGAGACCTACAGTTTCAAGCCGACTCCGAACGGCAGTTATTTTTATGAGGAGCTTTTTCATGGCAGAAATACATTCGGAGGTTTGCCATTGTCTGCCGAGGGGCGACCGCTATTAGAAAAATGTTTTTATTAATTTTGCTTTCACCGAGATTCGAACCAACGACCTCTCTGTGAATTCCGAATGGTAATCACGCACCAACCCATTCGGCTACGGCGGCCGCCTTTACCATACAAAAAACAAATAGTTATAAAATAAAGGAAAATATCAAAACGCTATGAACTTATTCCCCAACCATATATGTCGAAATTCCAGGCCAGTAAAAGTAGGATAGCTATGACGTAGATTGTGTGATGAAACCAACTTATCATCTCTACCAATGATAAAACAGGAGTTAACATTTGCTTTGGAAATTTTGGCGATCGCCTACAAACAAGCTGCGCCATGAAGGTCTTTGCCACTTTGCGTGTCACTGTTTCCTCCCAGTGTGCGCTGCGTTTTTCGCCTTCACTCCATTATACGCAATTACCTCAACCGTGTTACACTTATCATAGGAAAGAAAGAATCCATTAGACTGTTGATTTTCCTACTTTCCAGTTACTTGAGATCCAATTTCGTATCCTTTGGCCTACTTATACGACTTTAAGTGTTCCAATTATTTGGATTGTACTTAGTTTCGCAAAAATGCAGTTTCTTCTCTTAGCACTGCACTCGTTGTAACACCCCATGAAGATTTACTTTACTGTTAATAAGCTGGCAGAAGTCATTGACATCGGCGTATGCCGATGATATTGACATTATCGGACTTAACAACCGCGCTGTTAGTTCTGCCTTCTCCAAACTGGTTAAAGAGGCAAAGCGAATGGGTTTGGTGGTGAACGAGGACAAAACGAAGTACCTCCTGTCTTCAAACAAACAGTCGGCGCACTCGCGTATCGGCACCCACGTCACTGTTGACAGTTATAATTTTGAGGTTGTAAAAGACTTCGTGTATTTAGGAACCAGCATTAACACCGATAATAATGTCAGCCTTGAAATCCAACGTAGAATCTCTCTTGCCAACAAGTGCTACTTTGGACTAAGTAGGCAATTGAGCAGTAAAGTCCTCTCTCGACGAACAAAACTAACACTCTACAAGACTCTCATCATGCCCGTCCTAACGTATGGCGCAGAAGCTTGGACGATGACAACATCCGATGAAGCGACGCTTGGAGTGTTCGAGAGAAAGATTCTGCGTAAGATTTTTGGACCTTTGCACGTTGGCAACGGCGAATATCGTAGACGATGGAACGATGAGCTGTATGAGATTTACGACGACATAGACATAGCGCAGCGAATAAAGATGCAGCGGCTTCGTTGGCTAGGTCATGTCGACCGAATGGATACAAACGTTCCGGCTTTGAAAGTATTCGATGCGGTACCAGCTGGTGGTAGCAGAGGAAGAGGAAGGCCTCCTCTGCGTTGGAAAGATCAGGTGGAGAAGGACTTGGCTTCACTTGGTGTGTCCAATTGGCGCCGGTTAGCACGAGAAAGAAACGACTGGCGCGCTTTGTTAATCTCGGCCAAAATCGCGTAAGCGGTTATCGCGCCAATTAAGAAGAAGAAGAAGTCATTGAAAAATCTGATGGCAGTTATCTAACAGCAGAAAGTTTGCGGGGTGATTGCCATTTTTATAACTTACAAATTAAAATTCTTTACTTACTCTACATAATGAGAAGATTCTAAAATATTTTGAATTGGCACCTTGTTTAAAGAGTGATTATGTCGTGCAGTTGTATATGATCTTGTTCCAGTATATATTGAAAAACTTTCAAATGAGACCAAAATTAAGTGATCTGTTCCATGCTTTGAAAGCTTTATTTTTTTAATGACTTAACTCCTTATTTCTGACCACTGTTATCTTATTATAACACATGCTTTGAAGTAATGACAAATTTTTATAAACTCTAAATAACCTTCTGAAGATATTCACACTTAGCAGGGCTTAACTTTTAGCCACTGCTGTATATACACCCAAATATATTCGCTGCTTATTTCAGCTGGGAGCGCAGAACTCTGCAGTCGAAATGCCACAAAGTTGAGCTGCTGCCGCTGTTACTTTTTTATTTTCTTTATTCTTTAATATTCTACTCTGTATGCAACGAGCATGCAGCAGCAATTATAGAAAAAGCACTGAAGTACTTTGAAAACATAAATGTGCATGGATGTTGGAAAAAGTTCGAAACACTACCAAGTCGTTGCTTGCATGTGTGGGTATTTGTACAAAAATAAAAAGCACGCAGCAAGGAATAAAATTGCCAAGCAGTTAGATTGAAAGAAAATCTCTGCAGCAAGAAGAAAAATTGCAAATAGCAAACGATAAAGTAGAAGTGACTAAGCGCGAGGAAAGCAGAAATATGAATTTAAGAAAAATCTCTTCTCGTTATTTACAACAAAGAGGGCTATTATTTGTGCTAATGAAGTTCTTCTATTCATGGTAGTCGAGAAATATTTCCTAAAGCTAGATTTCAAAAGGTTTTTGCCACACTATCTAATACTTAAATTAAACTCTAGTAGATTTTTTGTACACTTAGTACTAAATATTTCGCTATTATGGAAAGGTTGTTTAGCTATTTGCCCTTCATACTTAGAAAAAAAGAAAGCAATCTAGCAGTTATACGATACAACTGAATACATACGTGGATTTTATAAATAAATCAAATAAAACCGGATCAGAAAGGGTATATATTTATGTATAAGTAAGTATTTGAGATGAGCGATATCGAAAACACTGAATAATTGTAAAAAGCTATGCTTATTTTTCTATTTTAGTTAAATTAAAAAAATAATATACTGTACTTGAATTAAATATTTGCATAAATGATCTGAGATGTGGCGTCTACTTCGAGTTTATGCCAATTGATGATGGCATTTTTGTACAATTAAACTTAATCGGCTCATACATTCCCTTTTGCTCGCATAATTAAGTCTGTTAAATTGATTTTTTTTTCAATATTCACAATATTTTTTGTGCTACATTTTCTCATTAATTTTTTATAAAAATAAAGTTTATTATATAACGAAAATCTTAAAATTCAAAGTTCCCAACTTTGTGCAAAATTCATAAAATTTTTTCATATCCAAAAAAATATAATAAATTTGTATAACTTTTTAATCAGAATCTTTGGGGAACTTTTGCGTATGCGATTTTATAGCCTTTCTGTTTTTTTTTTTCAGTTTCAGAATGAGGTTGTATGAAGTGAAAAAATGATTAAGAACACTTTGACATGATTTTTCCTAAAAGTTAAGTCGATAACAACTCGCTCTCAAAGTCCTTTTTCCTTTCATTTCCTCTTTACCTGTACAAATCTCAAAACGATGAAAACCACCGCTGCTATCACCACTGCTATCAAATCCAAGTTTTCAACTTGGCCTTAAGCATATATTGGATTGAACGACCTATAAAAAAAGTCAAGTCAAAAAAAAAAAATAAAAAAAAAAAAAAAAAAAACAATTATTTTGAAAAATAGCGTAGCAATAATATTATAATATATGCTCGATTCCTGCCATTTAAACTAAAGTCTTCAGCAAAACAATTTAAATTTTCTACTAGCAAAGCTCAAATTTGTTAATAAAATTACCCAAAATCTCTCGCTAACATTCTGAATCCATTCCCAATCAAAATCTGTTTAATTTTGCTTTTTTTTTTGTTTGTTTCTTTTTTTTTGCTGTTTCTTGTAGAGAGCCCTTGTCATTTTAAATAATTGAATCAATTGAACTCCGTTTGCCTACCGCACATTTTTCAAATATTTTTCTCCTCTGTAAACATCATTACGCAGAACTTTATTTCTTACACCGCCGCATTGCGCTGCCATTCCTGGCATTAGCCAACCGCTTTGCAATGCTTCTCTATTCACCAGCTTAACTGATGTTATTTTGCTTTTGCACAGTCAACAACTTTACTTATTGAACAAATAAAAACAATCAGAGCAACGTTTTGTTATTTATTACGATTACTTGAAGAAGCTGTAAAAACAAATATTCGACAGCACATCCTTATTTGAACACAGGCGCAAGTACATACATACATATGTATTTAAAATAAACATACATACACACATATACATATAAACAAGGAAATAGCGACTCGCGAAATACGTTCATGCTGCAAGCAAATAGTAGTCCTAAAGTTTGCTTTGCCTCATTGCCTCATTGAATTGTAGCCGTCGTGTAGTGACATTGGTTGTCGGCAAGCCTCCATGATAGCTAAACCTTCCGAGTCCTAAACCCTTCGTCAACTTTTGCCTGTCGATATGCAGTAACTGCTCTGCAGTGAAAAGCCAAACTAATCGGCAAACATTCTACTGAACTGCTATTTGACGGGAAAAGTCACACTACCTCTAGATAGACTAGAATTACACCAGTTGCAAAATGACCAATTACAGCTGTTTCGCAAACAAATATTCTTCTATTATGTTATGCTATTTTTTTTAAATAGAAATTTTTATTTTATAAATTTGTTTTTGAAGTTGTTTCAAAAAATTTTAGAATAAAAATTAGTTTTTAATATTTTAATTATAATAAAGGATGCTCCACATTTTGCCTGAATTTGAAAAGTAAAATGATACGCATTTCAACCAGTTTTCCTGGATATGTTCTCAATTCTGAGAGCGAAAAGTTCCATGGATTCGTTAATCAGCTGATTTCGGTAGCAGAATATTCTAAAACAAAGTAAACCGAAAAATCAAACCAAAGATTTATTGACTTTGAAAATTTAAAAACTTTGATTCAATGTTGAAAGTTTTGGTATACAGTTTTTCAAATTAAAATTGTAGCTCTTTTTAGCTTTTTCGGCAGCCATCTACGGTAGGTAGCCAACAGAAAGTGGTTTTACCACATTAACAATTCGAGGTTCCCCTTAAACTAGCGGCATGACAATGGGCCTGCAGAGCTAAGTAAGTTTCCTTTATACACTTAGGAAAAGTGGCAACCACCATAACCTTACTTAACCTAACTTTTTATTTAAAACCCTTCTATTAAGAAAATCTTGTCATATTTTTACAATAAAATATTTTTATAAAATTTTTTGTTTAATATTTTTTATAATGAAACATGCTTATAAAGTTTTTTTTTTGACAAAGATTATATTTTTTTGTTGAAAATTTTATTGAGTTATGTCGAAAAGTTATAGGAGTCCTACTATGAAATTCTTAGGATTTATGTAGCGTAGCAACAGCATTTAATAAAAAATAGGAAAAAGTCTGAAGCGGGTTGTTTCTCAAAATTGAAACAAAAAATTAAAAAAAAAAAATTTTTTGACTATTTATTAAAAAAAAATTATAAAAATGTTAAATTGAAACGACGGTATTTCACTTAAAAATTATCTATGCCAAAACTTTCAACTCGTAAAATTGAACAATTTTTTTTTTCTTCAAAATTTGTTCAGTTTACTTTTTATACAAACCAGCAATTTCCGAAATACAGGTACTTCGTCCATGTGGGATGGAATCACTCATAAGCAAAACCTTTCAAACTCAAAAAATATTGTCGGCACAGGGCGATAACATATACTTATACATGTTTTGGAAACGTTCATTTGTCAATTTTTATTTACTTTTACCAATTAGTCCAAAGCTGGTGATTTTTGCCACAAATCGGACTAGAATTTAGAAGCCTGATGAATAGTGAGCTACTTTTTCATTAAATAGTATAAAGCTGATGCAGAGGCTGGGTAGTTCGTTAATTGATATTTCGTAGAACATCGAATTGCCTAAAATACCAGTTGCTTGCACTGAATAATTGCATAGAGAAGACGAACTACTTCAGTGGCAAAGCAAACTGGTGGTAAGGTAATTCAAAACTAGTACATTTGACTGTCGGGTGGACATATGTATATATGTATGTGTTCGTGCGTTGTTTGTTTTCTTTTTTTTTGCTTTTTTTGTGTCTTTACGTTTGCTGCTTTCCGCCTCTTTGTTTGCTCATCTATCAGTGCAGTTGGCTGTGCGATCGAATGAGCGCACGCGAACACAATTTTCATTGTCTTTCACCGCTTTTTGTTGTTCTTTCGCATGTTTTCATTTTTTTCGCTTTCACTAATTCAGTGTATCTTAGATTATCCACTATCCACTATTGGCTATCCTTGTGTTTGTTATATTTGCGTTTTCATTTTAACTCATTTCATTTCAGAGCTTCACTGGATTTGCACTTTTGGTTATATTTCATTTTATTTTCACGTTCGAAGTTGATCCCCTACTTTGGCGTTTCATCAGATAAATTATTTGTTTGATTTCAGGGCATTCAAGGAATTGCATAAATGAGGAATGACGATTGGCAAAGATAAATTATGTTTATCCAGTGGAATAGAATATTATTTGCAGGCACGACAAGTGGTGAAAGAACTTTTCGACGCCATGAATGAATAACTTGGAATTGGAGTTACTGATACGTACTGTAGTGCCGGAGGGTAGGATAGTAAATTTAGTGGACCATGTCTTACAAGCGTGCCAACACATGTAGTTATCTATATGTCGATATAATGTTAATAAATTTAGATTAACATATTGGACATATCGCTGCTACGTGAGTTTGCGTGCATGCGTATGGATGAGATTAAATTTTGGTCATACTTGCCCCCTATCCCATTCTCTCAATCAATGTTTGCATGTTTAGAATGTGGGTCAGTTATTTACTTAGGCTTCACAATAATTTATTTAATTGAATAATATTCTAATATGTCATTTTTGTGTAAATACTTCTTCTGCATATCCTCCACTGCTGACTGTTTGTCGTATAAATTCTGACAAGGTGTTATTGGCAGATTATAACTTCTATTCAAAACGTTTCATAAAAATCAGCCTAGCTCGAAATATTTTCAAATTTATTTTCTTACCTTGAAACGTCAGTTATTTACATACCACTTTAATCTGTAGTAATCTTTAAGTAATTTGTCGAATGGTGGGTATACTAGTGTTAAGTGTGATTATATGAAAAGTCTCCCGAAAAACCATCCTTTCAAATTAAGCTCATTTTTTAATGGCAGCTTATACAGGGTGGGGCAAACTCGATTCCCTAATGTAAACTGGCCATAATTTTTGACGTAGACGTAAATGCGGCTTAAAGTATGACATTTTAAAAAGTAGACGTCAGTAGAATTCTAACCATGTCGCAGTATACACCTGTCGAACGTTCTGAAATCGTCGAACTTTACATTAAGAATCAGAACTCAATTATTCTGACTCAACGCGCGTTTCGTGCAAAATTTCCTCGGAAAAAAGCACCTGCTCCTAAGACAATTCGTGCATTATATGCTAAATTTAAATCTACTGGTATTCTCAGTAATGTGCCACGTCCAATTATACACCGTAGAGCTAGATCAAACATCAATATCACCATTTCACAGGAGCTTTTACAGGAAAATCCAAATCTTTCGACTGAACGCGGTGCTCAGGCTTTGGGCATCAGTAAAAGGTCAATGCGACGTATTTTACGGATCGATTTGAAGTTGTTTCCGTACAAGATTCAAACTGTGCAACAATTGAATCCACAAGACTACCCTGACTATTTATTTATTGAACGAAATGCTTCCAAGTCGATTAGTGTCAAAAAAAGGTGATTTTGACTGGCCGCCGCGTTCACCTGACTTAACTGCTCCCGATTTTTTTCTGTGGGAATATTTGAAGGGAAAGGTTTACACTAACCAGCAGAAGACACTTACAGTTTTAAAAGAAAATGTTCGACAAGAAATTGCAGCCATAGGACCAGATACATTAAAAAAAGTCATGGAAAATGCAAAAAAACGAGCTCAACTTTGCGTTAAAGAAAAAGGCAAACATTTGCGTGACATCATATTTCACACATAGTGTAATCGAATTCTATCGATTAACATTAGTTAACAAAACCGATTAAACTTAAATCTGTTGTATATTTTTCACATAATATGAAACAAAAAATAGGGAATGGAGTTTGCCCCTCACTGTATTAACAAACAGAATCATAGCTTTTAGGGGTCATAAAATCCATATGTCGCCACGAAGCGGACCTTTTGACCTTTTTCGAAAATGAGAGAAAAGCCGCCCTTTCAGTCAAAGGCGAGTATTACCGCGCCTACCATATTTAAAAGGTTTTTGTAAGAAGAAGAAGAAGGAAACTAATCGAACACGTTTGGTTTCAAGTAGATGGCGTTGTGTGCTACACAGCCAATCTCGATTTATTGTGCGTGTTCTTCGAAAATGGAATAATTATAAAAGTTATCTCTGCCAGAAGTCAGTCTTCTAGGGACGATTTAAGAGCTGAAAGTCATTTGAATGAAATTGTGTTCAATTCTTATTGGCAAGGTCTACTCTTTCGAATACAAAATATGGAATATTTTCATACACCTCTTACTGATAGCCGAATTAAAATCCAAACAATAGATGGATCATCCTGTGTATAATTAGATATATGTAATTGATTTATTTACTTTACGAAATTCTTATTCATGAATGTGAAGCCAAACCCATTACTAAACTCATTTGGATAGGTATAGGCATACACAAAAAAAAGTTTACCAAAATCAATTACTTACGATACATTATCAGTTCATTCGCAAGAGCAAGCATTCCTATTATTTATAGAGCACGTTTCTATTCATGTGGTTGGCTTCGCAGTAGCGCATGCTGCTAACGCAGTTTTCCTAGATCTTCGTTACAGTTTCTGGCTCCACCTCACGAATGGCTTGTCTAATATTCGCCTTGAAGGGCCTGAATTTTTGTATAACAACGGTATTTCACTCGTCGGCACTCATCGGTACTCCACAAAAATGTTGCTTCGAGGCGGTTGTTTGACATTGTCGAAACAGTTGATAACGATTACCGAACTTGAAGTACAAATGATCGATTTTGGCAAGAGCTGTGTGGCATGAAGAGCGATATCGCTGAAATCAAAGTTTGCCTAAGTCAGTGACTCTTTTTTCCGGCCACAGAACAACTATGTACAAAAAGAGTTTCCAGCAGCCGTTTGAAAGAAATATCGGGCAATGATGCTAGTGCTCCAAAATATGCAGCAAACTATCACTCCTGAGGATTCATTTTCTTTCTACTATAACGCGCGGAAAGATACGGCCGTATTGCTTGTTAACATAGCCGCCTAGATGAAAGGATGGTTTTGATTTTCTGTTTTCGAAATATTTGAACTATACAACGTTTACTTCGGAAATAAGCTCTTCATATGTCTCAACGTTGTGCAAGCCTGAAGTGATTGATTTCATTGATATTGATTTTCCGTCACGTTTTCCAATGGAAAAGAGCTGTCGCTGACTATTTAACATATGATTGGAAAAATTATATATGTATCAGCCTGCATATGTCAATTTTTTAATGTGGAATCAGGAAGAAAAACAAATAAAACAAAATTACATATGTACATATATATTAAAATTCTGGAGCCTACCTATTTCTGTTCATGAATAGAAGAGATTTTTTAAAATCACGCAACCCAATAAAAATATTTGGTCACCTACGAAAACCGGAGAGGAAATATATCTGCTTTTAAATAATGAAAAAAAATCAGAATTTACAAAAAAAAAAGATGTTTAATAAACATAATAGGACATTTTAAAAGCCGTTCCTAGATATTTCGAAATAAAAATAAGTAAAAATGTTGCTTAAATCAGGTTTCAGTATTTGAAAATTATAAAACTGACGATATTTAAATGTCTGCATAAAATCTGCCAAATAGTCGATTCCTGAATGCTTGAGAACGTCGAGATATCAATGTTGAAGGTTGTTCAGCAACATTTTAAGCTACGGCATCAATTTTCTCAACCGAAGATTCAGTTTTGGTCTGCCCGTCCATTTTTTTATCCTCGATGGAACCGGTTTCTTGAAAGGAAAGGATAGCACATCAACATTTGGTGTAAGAAAACCCACATTAATCCACCTTTGAAATTTTATACAAAAATTTTGAAAATTCCACAGACTTCATCCCAATTTCACACTTTTCAATCAGAGGAAGGATTTTTAGTGTGCAGTTTGAATGCGTATTGAATTTTAATACAACTAAATGCAAGTTCACAGTTGCTCCAAAATACCGTTAATTTTTTATAATTTTTTCTTTGACGGTAATGCGAATTTCCTCTATCTAACAACAAAGTGTATACAGAACCAGGCAAGCACAAGAATAGCATGAGTGGTTTCATACATTCCTAATACTAAACTCAATACGAGCCAAAAAGAATTTGATGAAGTTTTCCCTACTAAAGATGATCAGGGGCAATCCAAAATTGAATAATATTGCTTTATAAGTCATCACAAAGAATCTGTAAGTAAAAGAACATAAGAAAACTTGCAATCAATGCAAAAAGCCTGTTTTGTCGAACAGATTAAAAGACTAACGAAACTCAATAATGTCATGATTAATAATATTTATTATTGCTCGAAAATTAAAAACCATATGTGTTGCTTATGACTCCAAGACATACTAAGACATCAACTTTCCTGAAATATTGAATTATTTGCAACTGTAAACAGTACTAGGAAAAAGTAAGAAAAACTTAAAAATAATTTTCGGTAACAACATTTTAAACACTAAGTTGTTTCACGCCCGAAACGACTTATTGCTTACACAAGTTAAGACCGTCATTGAAAAACCAATCACAACGAACAAACCTTCCACCATAATGCGTTGCTTAACCCTATCGAAACGGCTCCATATCATATCAACTCCGTCATTGGTTGAAACAGCAACATTTCCGACTTGTTGCTCGCTTACACCATCACTTATTAATGTATCACAAAATCAAACCAAAGACTCTACCAGCAATAGTGAATACCAACAGTTACACAATGCAGCCCTTGAGCCTTTCAAACGTGATTGGGACATAATATATACGGACGGATCGAAATCCGGCACCAGTACTACGTTTGCCGTGACAAATAAGTTTGGTGCCACCATTGCTGTATACTCCTTGCCCTCGTACTGCTCGGTATTTACAGCCGAAGCCGCTGCTTTACTTGAAGCAGTACTTTTTGCCTCTCGCTATGGAAGGAAAACTGTAATTTGTACCGATAGTAAATCCGCCATCGAAGCTATTTTCAACCAATTAAACGATACACCAATGATCATGAAAATGCGCAACGTTCTATTTCAGTACACCAATCAAATTAAGATAATATGGGTGCCCGCCCACGTAGGTATACATGGTAATGAAATGGCGGATAAAAGAGCAAAAGAAGCCAATAGAGAACCTCTGCATATGGCTGACTACCTTACCGAAAAAGATATACGCAAACTTGTAAATAAGCATCTAAGAGAAACGTTTTCAAGTGGATGGCGCAGTTTTAGCCATTACTACAAAGGCCATAATCCCACTGGCGGAAAACCTACCTACCCCACAAGCTCAACGTGTAGGAAGATAACCGTATTCGCGCGTCTCAGGATTGGTCATACACTCGCAACTCACGTTCATCTCTTGAATGGCATCTCCCGACCAAACTGCGTACACTGTGGATCTCCTGATTTCAACGTGACTCACCTCCTCGATTACTGCCCAAATTTACATCCAATCAGATCATCGATACTTGATAACAACAAACCATCGGACTCTCTTGCACAAACAGTAGACCGTCATATAGAGCTGATTGCAAAATTTGTTACACTTTGTAAACTTAATATAGTATAACTCCATAATTTTTTCTAACAATAAAAAACAAATGTATACTTAACAAAACTTAGTTTTAAGAGCCTGGACTTAATATGCCCAGCAGTTATAATGTCCGTTTCTAAATATTTTTATTTGCCAGAAATGTTAATATTTTCTTCTTTAGTTATAAATTCTCTTAACTCATATTAAACGATCTCTATATAGTTATAATAAATGTAAATTAATTTTTACTTAAGCCGAAGGCCCTGGCAGCCAGTGCTTTAGTACTTAAGTGGAACAATTATTTATAATTGGTTTTCTTTTAAATAAATAAATAAATAAAAAAAAATATCACATTTGTACCACGGTGAAGGAAAACATAAGCATTGGGAATGTAATTCATGTGACCCTTCAGAATAAAGTTGCCTTAACATTGGATGAATAGCTAAAGACAAATTCTTATGTGATCATAAAACCAAATAATTTTTGTCAGTATACTAAATCCAAATAGCTAGTGCGTGGAGAAAAAGAACAATATAATTGAAATGTAAAACTCGGATAGAGTTGTGTAAACAAACGTGCTATTTTTGTATAAATTGCAACACCTATTTCCTGTTAAATTAATTTTGATGAAAAACTGTTTCACTGAAGCACAAATTAATTTAATTTTAGAGAAGTGTGCACACATTCTAATTTTTTGCATAATCATGCCCACTCACTTCAAAAATAGAGTTTTGAGTAAACATAACGCACCAAGCCGAACCGTTCCAATGTGCGGAAATTTCCTAAAGTTTTATCTATACTAAACTTCTGTTCTAATTGAGTTCAAGCTTTGGTAAAATGCTACAGATATATTGTGCAATATTTTTTTTTTTTAACTTCTAAATCAAATAATTTTATCTACAAGCATCAGTTTTATGTCGCAAAAGCAACAATCAATAAAAAATTTTCCCATACATTAAATAATCATATTGTACAGTTTTATTTAAAAATATTATACATAAATATATTTAAGCTAAAACGGTAAATAAATGGTTTTTTAAAGAACTATGCCCATGTCAACCGCGCCTACGGTTGCGCCTGGCTCGCAGTTTACGTTCTAGTTTTTTTATTCTCTGTGCTTCAGCCTTTCTTCTCCTTTTCCTAGCAGCTCGTTGCCTTCTTGCATTTGCGGCCCGTCTTCTTCTTCTTGCGGCACGTCTTCTACGTCTTGCGGCGGCACTATTACTACTTGAAGAAGCAGCTGTTGTTGTAGTAGTCGTTGCAGCGGTTGTTGTCGTTGTTGTTGTTGTCGTCGTCGTTGAAGTTGAATTAGTGGTTGCGGCCCTGGATTCGGGCAAATTTGTGATCACCACAAATAAAACACCCAACAAAGCTAAACGTAGAAGTGTCATGTCTCTAATCGACTGCCTTCCAAATCTAGCCAATATTCGACTATGTTTTTGCATCGGAGCACCATGTCTTTTATATAGAAACAATTCCCATTACCTGATTTCACTAGCCTACTACGCATTGTGGTATTTGGTTGTCGTTTTCAGAGCTTCTAAAACACCTGTTCTGTGACAAGAAAATATTGACGATCGCCGAATTTGTTGATTAGTTACGTATGCAAACAAACAATAAATTTAGTGCTTGAAAACCATGTTTGTATTTATGTATATGTAAATATGTATATACATATGTTAGTTTTACATGTTAATAGTTATATTTGGTAGTTTAGGGTTATGTGCCCTACTAACATAACCTTGTCTGTAGTTAAACAAGGAAAGCTAATATCTCTTCGGTACTGGAGTAGGTCGTTTTGAAGGGAGCTCGGCGGCAGAAGTGGTCGAAAAGGCCTCACTTAATCACATTGTTTCGAAAAAGATAATTGAATCTATTTTTAAATGATTTACTTAAAGACAGGTTTAATTTTCTGAAATACCATGAAATATATTTCCGCACACATTAAGTAGTATCTACTCGTAAGAATATTAAAGTATTTGGAAAATTTTTAGTATAAAAGACATGGTGCTCCGATGCAAAAACATAGTCGAATATTGACTAGATTCGGAAGATAGTCGATTAGAGACATGACACTTCTACGTTTAGCTTTGTTGGGTATTTTATTTGTGGTGATCACAAATTTGCCCGAATCCAGGGCCCAAACCACTAATTCAACTTCAACGACGACGACAACAACAACAACGACAACAACCGCTGCAACGACTACTACAACAACAGCTGCTTCTTCAAGTAGTAATAGTGCCGCCGCAAGACGTAGAAGACGTGCCGCAAGAAGAAGAAGACGGGCCGCAAATGCAAGGAAGCAACGAGCAGCTAGAAAAAGGAGAAGAAAGATTGAAGCACAGAGACTAAAAAAACTAGCACGTAAACAGCGAGCCAGGCGCAACAGGCGAAACCGCAATCAAGGAGTTGTCGCCAACACAAATGGCTAATGGCAATCAATTTGAAAAGTTCAAAACTGTGTTTTTCTAAATGACATATGTATAATATTTTTGAATAAAATTGTACAAAATGATTATTTAATTTATGGGAAATTTTTTTATTGATTGTTGCTTTTGCGACATAAAACTGATGTAGGTATGTAGATAAATTAATTGATTTATGTATAAGTTAAAGAAAAAAAATATTGCACAATATATCTGTAGCATTTTACCAAAGGTTGAACTCATTAAAACAGAAGTTTAGTATAGATAGAACTTGGCGAAATTTCGGCTCATTAGAACGGGTAGGCTTGGTGCACTACGTTTTACCTGGAACTCTATTTTTGAAGTGAATGAATTTTTGCAAAGTATGCGAATATGTGCACACTTCTCCAAAATCAGATTAGTTAGTGCTTCAGTGAAGAAGTTTTTCAACACAATCAATTTTACAAATAAATAGGAGTTAGAATTTATACAAAAAACATCACTTTTATTTACACAACTCTGTCAAAGTATTTATTTTCAATTTTATTTTTGCCTTTGTCCACGCACGGCTTATTCAGATTTAATCTACTGACAAAATAATTGGTGGTTTCATCTCATAAGAATCTATCTTTAGCTATTTATCCAACGCCACGGGAAATTTATTCTGAAGGGTGGCATGAATGAAATTTTTCCTTTTTTCTAAAATCTTTGTTTGTTTAGTGTGGCGACATTGGATGTCACTATAGCAATATAGGTATTTATTATTATCATGTCCCAATTACACTTTGATTTCTGAAGCTCTTGTAGATTTGAATTTGTAAAACCTTACCTTATGTAGGTAGGTAGGTAGGTAGGGTGATTGTCATAAGACACACTTAGACCTTCCGCAGGTCCATTGTGATACCACTGGAGCTTATCCTTACTCTACGTGTTCCTTTTCAAATGCTGTATCAAGAGTGCGCAGCCTTCTCGTAGCTAGGCTTTCACACTCACATAAAGGGTGTCTGACTATTTCCTTTTCTTCTGTATTAAGACAGCTTCTACAGAAATCGAAGTACGGGAGTCCTAACCTTCTAGCGTGGCTGCCTATTAAACAATGACCAGTTAATACACCTATCATTTTTCTTATAGATTCTCTGTTGAATCTTAGCAAGATCTTCGATCGACCGCTGTTCCAGTTCGGCCATGTCTGTCTGCTTAGTTCGCATGTTGTGAGGGTTTGCCAGCTTGTATTTACCTTTTTGATGGTTTCCCTGTCTATAAGTAATTTACAAGTAGCTATGGGCATGGGTTTCAGCGACTTATCCGGTTCGAGATCGAGCGTTGTACCGGTTCGTGCAAGTTCATCCGCCTTACAGTTTCCTGCAATATCCCTGTGGCCTAGTACCCAGATAAGGTGCACCTTATAGCACTTAGATACGTCATTTAGTAGTTTAAAACATTCTAGAACTGTTTTTGACCAGTGCGTTTTCGATTCAAGCGCTTTTATTGCTACTTGACTGTCCGAGTAAATGAAGACTTCATTTGTGGATAATACTCTCGTTTTTATTTCTGTAAGTCCCTCTTTTATGGCAGTGACTTCCTCCACCTACTTTGTTGTCCAGTTTTGAGCCATCTGTGTAGATGTTTAAGTCATTTTTCTTAACAATAAGCCCGTTATCCCATTCCTCTTTGGAAGGAAAAACTGTGACAAAGGATTTATTAAAATTGATGTCCTTGGTCCTACAAAAATTTGTTGTGCTGGGAATGCAGGGGAATTGTTCTAAAATTGAAGAGTGTCCTCTTTGGTTCGTTCTGATTAAGCCGATTTCTCTTAGTCTGAGAGTTGCTTTGGCAGCTGTTTGCTTACCGTACTGCTCTATTGGTAAAATGTTAAGCATAATATTTAGTGCATCTGTGGGTGTAGTTCTGAGGGCCCCGCAGATGCAAAGACTGGCCATTCTTTGTACATGTGCCATGGTTCTTTTAAGGTACAATTTATCTAGAGCCGGCCACCATACTAATATGCCGTATGTTAGGATTAGTCTGACAAATGCTGTGTAAAGCCAGTACCTTATGTGCTAGTTGGTGTGTTTTTCGCTGAAGAAAATATGTAATTTGTATAATATTTAGTACTCCGCGGGGGAGGACTCTTCTGCGTGCAGTTGTTAAAAATAGCGGGTTGTGTGTTGTAATCTAGTATTGGGTTAACGTTACAGGGTTCAGATGAGAGCTCTATCGTGAAATCTTGTAGGTTACTGGTTATTCTCCAGTGCTAAAGTAGATAAAATAAGTATAAAAAATAAGAATTCGTAATGCACACGAAAATAATTTTGATTATTTGGGCAATCCTTCATTGGAAAAGTGAGAAAGATTCATATCATCAATACAAAATATAAAGCAGTTGCTCGTTTTTTCAATTTGTGATTGTATTATATATGTGTAAGTATGCAACTGTTGTGTTGTTTATTGCAACAATACCTTAGTACGATTCCTGTGAGTCATAAATAACATTTGCGTGCTGGTGAATATTTACCGTCAAACATATACGAGTATAATTGCCTTGATTTACTTTGCACAAGGTGGTGCAAAATGTATTGTGCGGTTTATTTTGCTGTGATGCGAAAAATTAAAAAGAATATATTTTTTTTATTTCATATATTTATTTAAAATAAATTACAATTTCTCATGTTTCGGCTTTCATCTTTAGTAACGAAGAACTGAAGAGACCAGCGTGGAAAAGCCAATTGTGTTCTCACCTTCGTGTTGATGGTTTCTTCCCGACATAATTCCTAACAGTTTGGATGATCTGAATTGATCCGATGATTTGGAGCCATCTAAATGATTTCTGATCTCGTCTTGACTAAATATATTTAAGTGAAATTTTTATATGTCAAAGTGTTTGTACAACAGACGTCACACCATTCAAAATATATATATATAATTGGCGCTTACACCCTTTTTGGGTGTTTGGCCGAGCTCCTCCTCCTATTTGTGGTGTGCGTCTTGATGTTGTTCCACAAATGGAACCATTCAAAACCACTAACAAATTATGCCGCAAGAAGGTTGACAGATTTTTAAACGTTCTGGTAGCATTTGTCCCCTTTTTTGAGACATAATACATTTATTTACTGTTACCTACTAAATGTAAAAAAAAAACAGTCGTATTTTCTGCATTATGGCAAGATCTTTACGATTTCGAAAAGCGTCATACTGTTGCGCCACCTTGTACTGCCGCTTCTCATTGATTGTGATTGCTCTACGAGTGTTCTAAGCCGCTTTTACGCCACGTTTCTTGCAGTTTCCGTTTTATCTTAAATTATTGCGTGTGTATACATTCCGTAATGAATTTTAGATTTGATTTAGCCCTCCTTCTGGTTTCCAATTTAGGGTACTAACTGATTGCCCTACTCATCGCCTTCTTACTACATATTTACCCTCTTCAAAAATTCATTTTCTGCGATGGAATTCTGAAATATTTAGAATTTAATTTCGTATTTTTCGCTGTTTTCTTTATTTATGTGCAAATGGCCATAGAAATTTATATATTAAACTGTAACATGAGTTTGATTATTTGTATGCCTAAATGACTGTGCGCTTATTTGTGTGCACCTTAGGTAATTTCTCTGTTGTCCACAGAGACGTAAAGCGTAGGCAAGTTAAATATGGCGATTATTTAAAGTGGCCAAATAAGCAACGTGCCTCGTCACAGTTGGTCGTAAGTGGGAGCGAATGCTAACCAGCAAATATAAATTGTTTTGCTGCTTACTTTAAAGCTCACTTTTAAAGTGATAGGTAAAATCTTTTTATAATTGAAATCAATAGGGGCCAGCGTGGCCGAATGATTGGTGCGTGACTACCATTCGCAAGTGCACAGGATCGAATCTTCGGGTATGAAACACTAGATAATAGAAACGTTTTTTCTAATAGCGGTCGCCCCTCGGCAGGCAATGGGATGTATTTATGCCATGAAAAGGCTCCTCTTAAAAAATCATTTGCCGTTCGGAGTAGACTTAGAACTTTGATCCCTCCATGTGGAACAACATCAAGATGCACAACACAAATGGGGGAGGAGCACGTTCAACCACCCATTACTATCAGAAGATAGGTTAGTTTAGGTTGGTATGGTTGCCCAAGGAATGAGCACACTTGGACGAGGAAAAAATGTATTCGACCTTTGTGATACTATTATGAAGGAGGTGAGGTGAAAGAGAAAGACCGATGGGATACAGGGAGATGGCGGGGAGAGGTAGTGATGGGATGATTAGGAGCGTGTGGATTACGAACGATGACTATGCTGCGATTGCGTCAACCGAATTGTGCTGCTGATGAAATTCATCGGATTTTTAATGTCAGCGCCAGTTATATCAGCAGGCGTAGCAAAGAAGTAAGAGCCAATTTGCCTGGAGCTTAGCCCCGCCAGTACAGGGCAGCTAAGGACAAGGTGCTAGGATGATTCCACCTCATCCTCCATACATACAGCGCAAAAAGGACTCGAGGTGATTCCAAGTCTCACAGCATGCATTTCTCGCGCCTAGTGACCTGTGAGAAAACCCACGAGATTCGAGAGCTGATTTTTTGCCCCCGGTCCACATGTGGCTAGAAGGATTTCGCGACCTTACAAGTTTGCGTACTTGCCCAACGTTCGCTGAGTTGGCGCGGTGCCCATCTTTCCAGGAGCAGACCACAGGTAATCAGGGGAATCCCGATTTTCTTCCTTCGTAGGGAAATCACCTCACATGCCCCTTGTCCGGCCAGCTCATCTGCCTCACAGTTTCCCGCAAGGTCGCTGTGACCAGGAACCCAGATGAGGCTTATTTCAAAGAATTTGAACGCAGTCGAAAGTGAGGTCAAGACTTCCTTGACCAGTTTTGAATGCACCGTCACTGACCCGAGTACCCTTATTGCCGCTTGGCTGTCGGAGTAAATATTTACTTTCTTGACTGTTAGTACGCATGTGAGTCACCAATCAGCTGCCTCCTTGATTGCTGCTACCTCTGCCTGGAACATACCGCAGTGGTCCGGAAAGCTGGATTTTAGTCTGATGGGGAGCTCCTCGCAAAAGACTCCTCCGCCAAACCTTCCTTATACCTTCGATCCATCCGTGAACAAGTTCACCAGGTCCTTTCCCCAAGTGTAGCCCCCCGTACACTCTTCGCTTGACGGAATATAAGTGGATAAGGTACCAGTTGGACTAAACGAGGGTATACACTGATCCGTTGACAGAGGGATGAACTCGAAGTGTCTAAGGATGCTTGAGTGCCCATAAGTGAGGTTGAGCTTATAGCTCGAGCCCCTCAATCTGATTGCGGTACGTGTAGCGGCAATTTTGCCTGCGATGTTTACGGGTACTACATTTAACATTGCGTTGAGCGCTAGAGTAGGAGTCGTTCGAAGCGCCCCACTGATTCCAATGAGTGCCGACTTCTGAACTCCCTCCAGCTTCTTCACCAATGTCGTCTTCTCTAGTGAGTTCCACCAGACTATGACTCCATATAACAAGATAGGCTTTACAGTAGTATTATATAGCCAAAAAACAACTCTAGGCGAAAGGCTCCATCTTTTGCCAATTGCGCCCCTGCACCCATACAAGGCGATTGTTGCCTTCCTCACTCTTTCCTCAATATTGGGCTTCCATGTAAGCTCGCTGTCAAGGATACTACCTAGGTACTTCCCCTTGTCAGAAAGCATCAGAGGAGCACCCTCTAGTGAGGGAAGTTGAGCTCTGAGAATTTTATATTTCCTCGTACATAGGACGAGCTCCGCAATCCGTTGCCCATCTAACTACTACGTTCAGGTAAAGTTGTACAGAGTATCCACAAATTTTCTTCTCCCTCAGATGAGAGACTGATTGGCCTGAAGTCCTTAGGGCAGACATGCGAGCTATCAGAAGTTACTTTTTTTAATTTATACTTCAGGTAATATTTCTGAAGTTGCACTATAGAAGTTTAAAAATCATTGAAATCCTTAAGCTTTACGAACTAAGAGAGAGTGAGAAATCCTGGCAAATATGAAAAAAGTTACTTTCAAATTCGACAAGCGTAACATATTTCAAATTTTCAATTTAAAAATATATCTGTTGAAAATCTTTCTAAAATCCAGGTGTAATTTTTCGCGGGTATGCCCCTAGTGCAATAATTTACAAAATCGCCATTGCAACCCAGGTTTTTGTGTCGTTGGACTAAAGTACTACTCAAATATGTGCGTACTGGTCTTAATTATCAAAGAGCGACATGTGAGTAGGACATAGTGTGCCATAACTTAAAAAATGCACAAATTTGTGTATACGAGTTTGAAATACATAAAAAGCTAAAATCGGAAGTTAAAGTTTTTAAGAATATGCATAGAAGTATATACTTCCACTTTTTTCTTTTTCGCTGCTAAGTTAAACCAATTGTTTTAGTCTTATTTTACTACGTACTTAATTGTAATACATTTTATTTCTATACATAAACGGTACAAACTGGGTGAGCTAGTTGGCGCAATATATTTTCATTCAACCCACATAGAGCTCATCAGAAGTTTGAAGGCAATTAAAATTAATTCGCTCCATAAATAAATAAATTAATTTAAAATCTTATATCGCATCCATTTAAATTTTTTTTTTCCAAAAATTAATTTTGAGTTTTTGCTTTTTTGTTTTACGGCACTTCTTTGGAGCTCTTCATAGAACTCTTAATATTTGTTCATTTTAATTAATATCCGGTTATTATGTGTTCACTCTACAGAGTACGCAGTGCAAGAAATTTGATATTCCCTCAACTAACGAGTTCAGTTAAGTCGGCATTCTTTCAACCCGGATTGTACTGTACTTCTAAGTTTAAAATATTAAGATTTTTCAGCTTAATCAAGTCAGATAATTTTATTACTTTTCATGAAATACACTTTACATTTTAATTGGATCTTTCAAAATAATTACAAAATTTGTATGACACCACAGAAAATCGTCAATTTTTTTAAGTTTAGTTTGGTCCTGTTTTCTTTTAAATTAAGGCAAAGATCTTTTTCTTGTTTTAGTTAATTATTGAGTAATATTTATTAAAATTTTTTTTGATAATTATGTTAGGAAAAATTGTTTTAATAATAATTAAGAAATAATAAATTATTTAAATTCCATCAATTTTTTTTTTAATCACACAAAAGCAAATTCTTGTTTAGAAAGCGAAATTTGTATTTATTTCAACTATTTGTTATTTATTGATTTTATCCAAATTCCATCAAATATTTTTAACTTGCGTCTGGATCCTCTTTTCGCCACAAAACCAATATAGATTCAATAAAATTTATTTAATTCTTCTGAATAAAGAATTGAGAAAAATTAAGCCCTTATTAGTTAACTTTTTTTAATAGTATTTTAAATTTGTTAATAGGTTAATAGTTTAATAAATTCTTCGTCACTTCGACGATTTTCGATATAATTTACTCATTACTGTAATTTTCTTTCATTGTTTTGTTCTTATTTTTCGCTAAGTTACATTAATCTGCAGACTTGTAGCTGCGTTGGTTGCTTGTAAGTGCCGTTCTTGAAAAAAACGATTAATGTTTGCGTGTGCCTTTTACTAACCCGTATTGAAGATTTCATTTGTGAGTTTTGATTTTTTTATTTAATATGAATAAGTCAAGAATTTTGTGCAGTGGAAAAATTAAAAATTTATGATATTCATTTCCTTGATGAAATTGGGTCAGGTTTGGTTCGTTAAGTGAAAATTTATGTTCTTAACAAATACTTTCTGATAATTTTCGACAAAATATGCAAGGTGCGCCAATAATAATTAAGGAAAGTTTAAGCTATTTTGTATCATCTACGCGGCAAATGACTAAAACGTCATGTGCCGAGTGCTTAAAAGCTTTTGCTGAGAGCATAAAATTGATTTCTGCGCAAAATAATAATCAAGACTTTTCATTGGTATTATTATTATTATTTCCTTATACATGGAGTTGGGTTGAGTCAAGCTGCTCCTCCTATTTGTGGTGTGCGTCGTAATTTTTTTCCAAAAATTTATTTTCGCTACTGTTTTATGCCGCGTCCGAAAGGCGGATGGACATGAGATTCTTCATAACAAAAATACATTCGGAGCTTTGTCATTGCTTGCCAAGGAGCGTCCACTATTAGAAAAAACGTTTTCCATTTTTGTGGTTTCATGCCTGAACTTTCGAACTAGAGCACTACCGACATATTAAAAATATGAATGTGATTCTTGAGTGGAAAAAATATTTAAATTATTAAATTAAATCAGTATTTTAAATTATTAAGTGTATATAAGTATAATGCAACTATTCGGTTTTATTTTTAATTCATCAAGGATGATGAAGGAAATAAATTGTCTTTGAACTAGAAGTTTTTCCAATTTTCCAAAACCCGCTTTCAACTGATACCGATATAGTTATATTATAGGAAGTTTAAGAAATTAAAGATTTTTTTTTTGAAGGTCAAATATTCTACCCAAAAATTCTGGAGCAAAATGAAGAACGAGGTTTTATTGATGGTTTGATTGTATTGCTAACTTTTTAGTCCAGTCAAAAGAAGATTTAACTTAGTAATTTTAGGAGTATGCGAGTTTATGGTTTTGTTATGTAAAGCCCATCACTGTGAACTTAAGTTTGAGTTTTCGGGGTCGGGGGTTGTGTCCCGCGGCCGCCATCTTGGAAATAAGGGTGCAACTGGTTTTTTGCGATTATCTCGTGAATTTCGAAAGTTACGACAATTTTGTAAAATACTTTTTTGTAGATAATAATATTATCTACAACTTTTGTTCAAAACTTTTTATTGTAAAATTAATCATAAAGAAGTTATAAACAAAATTACGCGAAAAATTAAGGGATGAATTTGTTTCAAGCGTAATAACTTTTTTTTTATTGATTTTATGGAAAATATACATAAGAGCTTTTTTTTAGAGCATTCTTTTGTGAACATTTTTGTCCATAAGTTTTTTTCGCTATCTTTATTTAGTCTTATGATTTTGAGCTGCTAAGCGGAGCAACCATTACATTAGCGAAGCGCGTACATGATTACACAGGCCGACAAAATTTAACCAACATTCAGACCCAGAAACCAGACTATATATTTCGGAAGGTTTATGATGCGCTGAATTTGTACAAGTATAATAAGACCAGAAAATTTTAATAAATAAGTAACAACACATGTGATACCGGCCACTTATAGCTTTTTCTTCTGTTTATTTTACCGTGAATGCTGTTTTCTTCAATTGACTTTGCTTTTATAAAGCATTACTTGAGTTTCAAAACCTCAGTACTTTCCTAATTAACTTTAACTTGATCTCAAATCTAAATGTCAATTCGTAATGCTTTCTCTGCACATATCTATACGCATTAATGTAGCCATAAGCATTCGTGTCTTTCCAAAACCAGCCAAACCAGCTGTTGTCCATTGGTTGGCAAGCGCCAAGTGTTCCGTGTGCGACGTCTTCTCATCTTCCAAATGTGATATCTGGATTTAAAATGTGCGTGCGTGTCTTTGTAAGAACAGCAACTGTGAATGACCCTTGAGTGGACTAAGTGCCCTACACTTTTGGCTGCTTCTTCATTTTAGTAGCTAAAAAATAGACAATTTAGAAAGAACCACATATACATAGAAATCATAGTGCATACAACACACACAGAGCTGCATTAATATGTAGCGATTTGCCAAACTTTTCTTTTTGTTCAGCAGCATGTGACTACAAGTAAAAAAAGTGAATTCAATGACCTCAGCTGCTGCTATTGCCGCTGTCTATTCATCTCGTTTCTTACTTCCTCAACCAGTTGGCTACAAGTATTTTTCCAAGTTCTGCTGTGGCATCCTCATTGGCAGCAGTCGAAAGAAACTTACTGATATTTAACTTCAACTAAATCATATTCTTGATAATGTTCCAACAGATTTGCTGCCAAGCTTTCCTATATTCACATACACACACACATATAGTAGTTTACTTACAAATATATATTAACCATGCAACCACAACTGATGGCGCTGCTGCGTGGCTAACAAATGCAATTCTTGCAGAGCAAGACTTCAAATAGTGGAGAAGCACATTCGTACATACATATAAGTATAAATGTATATATGTACGTGCTTGAGAACTTTACCCTGGGAAAAATGATGTGACTGATTTGTAAAGCGAGTATGCACGGATTAGTCTCCACGAGGTACAATTGGGTATTAATTCGACAACTTCGAATAATTTTTTCGAACTTTGAAAGCATTAGAACGGAGAACAAAATGCAAAGAACAATTGTTTTCCGCATGACGACAATGGCATCCTATTGCGAAGACTACAGTTTGCGATTCTGAATGTGCTGGTTCGAGTACGATCACTCACGTTTATGTGGATTATTCAGAAATCTCACGCGATCTCTCAAATAGGTCTGAATTTAGAATTTCGAAAACGACTAGTCTTACTTCATATCCATTCGGTCAGCAAAGGGCACAATTGGTCTCTTGATAGCACGTGCTCAAGCATTCTAGATAAACAGATGAAAAGTGGTAGTAGAAGCATGTTCCTTTGTGACTAGTCTCAGAATAACCGAATTTTCTGCAGGAAAGAAATTACTTTAGACGTTTCGCGCGCTTAGATGCGCAAACTTACACAAACAAAAACACTCATTCATGCACAACACAAAGTTACAATTCACTCTTTTACTTTTACTCGCAGCCGCGGCAGACATTTAAGCCACATTGAGTGCCATATTTATCAAACAAATGTCGCCAGCTTTCGGACTACAGCCGAAAAAGCTGAAATGGTTTGGTTAGAAGTTAGTTGATTGTGTGCTTGTGGAATTGGCGTCTGTTGTAAGTGAATAGCGGGATAAGCTCAAAGCGCGCATTTCCAAACACAAATACAACAATTTGCGCAAATAGTTTTGACGAGTATTTCGAGTTACATTTTGGTTGCGAAACGCAATTTCAGTTGAAAGTTAATGCCAAAGTTGTGTCTATAGCAATTCACAGTTAGTTGTAAACTACATACCATTCATAAACCACATTTAGATTTGTAATCCAATAAGCGTCACTAAGTTTTAATAAGAACCGAACGAGTATTTAAATGGGCATGTTCGAATTTAAAGCCTTCTAAGCTGCACAAAAAAAGGAAATTCACGATTTATTCAAATTTAAAAACGGTTCTATATACTTGTGGACATTATTATTTGGGTTCTAATTAATTTGGTTATGTGACATTATGTCCAAAACTTAACCGTTAATATTGGCATAGATTTGAATACAGATATTTGATTTTAAAGATTATTTAAAAAAAAAATGTTTATTTGTAAGTCCACTTTTTTAACTTTATGGGTTATTTGACCGAGCTCCTTCTTCTGGTGCTTCTTGATATAATTCCACAAATGGAGGGACGTACAGTTTTAAGCCGCCTAACAAAGGCAGATGGCTTTTATGAGGAGCATTTTCGTGGCAGAAATAGGTTTGTTATTGCCTGCCGAGGGGCGACAACTATTAGAAAAGCCTTTTTCTTCATTTTGGTCTTTCACCGACTTAACATGCTTTGCCTACACTAAGGGGAACTTTTTTTTTTTTTTTTTTTTACGAGGAGGAAGCATCGAAAGCCTGTACCCCGTCAGTGTAGGACTTTAACCCAAACTAAACCTCCTACCGTCCATGTACCGATCCCCTCCCGGTACAACCGTTAAGTAATTCGTCGGGAAGGCGGTTGAACTCTAGGCTCTACGTCAGTTACACTTCACATGCAGTCCGTCAAAAGTTGCATGTACTTTAATCCTCCCCCAGTTTTGTTTGTTACCGAAGCAAACCACCGCAGTTGGGCCTGTCCACCCCCTCCCACCATACTTGTCACACGACGACTTAAGAGTTCGTTTCTTTGTCAAGTATTGTCTGTTTATCTGCCGCTGACCTCGGATATGTCTGCGAGCTTTAATGCATAGATTATTTGGCTAATTGCGGCCGAGATCTTATCCCACGCATACTTTGAAGACATCATGATGTCCACTATGTTTTCTGGTACTATCGGATCATCTGATAGTGAAGCTAAATCCTCTCTGATAGTCACAAATCGCGGGCATACAAAAAATACATGTCTTGCATCTTCCTCTTCATGGCATATTCGACATAAAGGCGAATCACGTATCCTAAGGCGATGTAGATACTTCTGGTAGCAACCATGGCCTGTCAAAAATTGCGTTAGCTGGAAATTAGGCTCACCATAGCTTCTATTTAGCCATTTTTCGATTTTTGGGATTAGTGTATAAGTCCACCTTCCCTTTGTCGCGTTTTCCCAACGCTCCTGCCATTTCAGCATGGATGTAGCCTTCTCTCTTTTTATGATCGCGGATATGTTACTGTGGTCCTGTTCTTTCTGCACGAACACTCTCGCTCTTTCTTCCGCCAATATATCTATCGGAATCATGCCTGCGATCACCATTGCCGCTTCGTCAGAGGTGGTTTTATATGCGCTTATCACCCTCACTAAGGGGAACTAAACATGTTTGATTGTATGCACCAGATAGTAACGAAAACAGTTTTCAATAAGATAAATCCGTATATTATCAATCCAAGTACATACTTCATATTTGGGAACAGGGAAAGAAATAATCAAATACAGCGCCTGTTGAATCTTGGAGTTCCCGATGTGGTTGCTTCATTTTTCGTGCCGCGCTGAGCTGCAATGGCTTCATGAAAATTTACAAAACATGGTGTGCTAAGCAAAGCAAGATATTCAATTAATGAGATTCATTACTCAAGTAAAAAGGATTACCCAGATAGGTCTATGTTGAAGTGTTTTGAAGGACATATCATAATTATTTGAGACGTTTTGATCTGGCCTTTAACTTACTGATTAAAGCAATTATACTAAAAGGAATCATCAATAATACATATTTACACAATATATAAAGTTATATAATATTAGTTCGCAACTAAGTTCTCGCTGTTTTTTTGATGAAAATACAACTTTATTCTGAAAAAATGAAGACAAGTGAATCATTGGAAGTATTGCCCATCGCTGGCTACTAGTGTTTCCCATCTTTCTGGTAGATCTCGTATACCGTCGCGTAAAACTGTTCTGGAGGCTATCCACGGATCAAGCCATTTTTGATGTCTTCATATGAATGGAACTGCTGGTCAGCTAGTCACCATGTGCCATCGATCAGAACAGGTGATAATCGGATGGCGCAATATCTGGAGAATATTGCGGGTGGGGTAGGATTTCCCATTTCAGTGTTTCCAGGTAGGTTTTAACGGGTTTGCCAACGCGATGCCGAGCATTGTCATGAAGTAGAATAACTTTTCCATGATGATGATGCGGCCGCTTCTCGCGCAATGCTCGGCTCAATCGCATCAATTGACGTCGATAGCGATCTCCAGTAATGGTTTCGCTTGGTTTTAACAGTTCATAATAAATAACACCAACTTGGTCCCACTAAATACATAGCATAACCTTCGCAGCGTGAATATTCGGCCGAGGCGACGACGTAGAAGCATGACCGGGCAGTCCCCATAATTGGAGATTGGATTTCTGTTATGAATCCATTTTTCATCGCTCGTCGCGATGCGATGAACAAAACCCTTCCTCTTTTGCCGCTGAAGTAGTTGTTCAACACTTCCCGCAAATGACGATTATTCGGCACAAAATCAGATATTTTCACAAAACCAAAAGTATATGATACCAAAACTAAATCACTAATGTGTCGAAGCAGCTTATTTACCATATGTCAAAGCTGGGTTTATGAGGACCTCCGAAGGAATCTGAATAGATCTTGTGGAGCCAAGGAGCCCAGGTGGTCATTTCTAAGCACATCAGTGCTAAAGACCTCAAGCCTGATTCGAGCGAAGGCCGGGCAGACGCACATAAAGTGGTCCACCGTCTCATTTTCTTTTCCAAATGCTAGATAGAGTGCACTGTCTGAGATACCTACCTTTTACATGTGCTTTGCCCATAGAAAGTGGCCCGTCATCAGTCCAACCAGCTACCTATAGTCTCTTCTACTTAGTGAAAGGGCCATTTCTTCTTCTCCAATTATTCCTCTGACTTCGCATCCAAGTAGTTAATTTTTCCATACGAGGGATTTATAAGAGTTATAAAACCAAAAACTGGCAAAGGAAAATAATAATATTCGACAATTTCTGCAAGTTGTCCTGACACAGTAGCAGAAGAGTCCAGTGTAAGATTGGATTCAACTAGGAAGGAAAAAAAAATTGTTCCTTCAAAATGTTAAAAAAAAAAACCAAAAAAAATAAAATGTTTTAAAGAGTATAAAACTTAAAAAAAAGTTTAAATGTGCAAAAACATCGAAAATCTCTTACTTACAAAAATTCTTTATCAAAATTTTCAATGTCACTAGAAATTTGTTAAAGAGTATATTTTAACCTAAAAAACATTGTATGTAATATAAATGTCAAAAAGAATCGAATATATCTCACTTATAAAAACTCTTCATTAAATTTTCCAATACATATTTAGATTTCTTAAAAAGTACATTTCATACAAAAAAAAATTAAAAACAAAATCTTAAATGTTAAGAAATGCTGCATTAAAATTTTTAATGTCTAATAGATCTTGAAAATTATATGCATATATATATATATATATATATATATATATGTATATATACTGGGTAGTCGAAAAAGTCTTTTCGTATTTCTAATCAAACTTCAACTCATTTTTTTTATATTTATAATGAACTTTATTAAACCAAATATGTACCATTTTGGTCGACTACCTTTTGCCTTTTTTCTTCTAGAGACATTATTCCATCAGTGTAAAACTTTTGTGGTTTCTCGGCGAAAAACTGGGACAAGTAATTTTCACAGCTTCTCTTGAAGCCAACTTTACTCCATTAAGGGAGTTCTGCATTGATCGAAACAAATGGTAGTCCGATGGTGCAAGGTCAGAGCTATATGGTGGATGCATTAAAACTTCCCAGCCAAGCTCTCCCAGTTTTTGCCGAGTCATCAAAGATGTGTGTGGCCCAACGTTTTCCTGATGGCACACGACGCCCTTTCTGCTGATCAGTTCTGGCCGTTTTTTTTCGATTGCTTGCTTCAATCTCATCAGTTGTTGACAGTAAAGTGTAGAATCAATCGTTCGAGGAGGCTGGAGCAGCTCATAATGGATGATTTCTTTCCAATCCCACCAAACACACAGCATAACCTTTCGAGGCGTCAATCCTGGCTTTGCGACCATTTGTTGAGCTTCACCACCCTTGCACCATGATCTTTTTCGCATATTATTGTCGTATTTGATCCACTTTTCGTCTCCTGTTACCATTCGCTTCAGAAATGGTTCGATTCCATTTCGTTTCAGCAAAGAATCGCAGATGTTAATTCGGTCCATTAAAATTTGCACAGACAATTCATGTGGTGCCCAAACATCGAGCTTCTTTTTGTAACTAGCCTTTTTTAAATGGTTCAAAACCGTTTGACGATGAATGCTTAGTGCCTTGGCGATGTCATGGCAGCTTATGTGACGATCCTGGTCAATCTTTTCCATAATTTCATCGACTTTTTCAACGATAGGTCGACCGGAGCGAGGGGCATCTTTCACATAGAAATTTCCAGAACGGAAGCGACCGAACCATTGTTGTGCTACACGAACTGATACAGCATCGTCTCCGTAAACTTCACAAATTTCATTGGTGGCTTGCGTGGCATTCTTCCCTTTTTTATACAAAAATTTCAAAATGTAACGATACTCTTCATAATTTTCACTCATTGTTGAACAGCTATAACTTTTTTCAACTACTCGGAATTAATTTTTTTTTGTTAAATGAAGCTTAAAATGTCACCTTTCTAACACCATATGATATGACACAATGTGATTGGTAGCACTGGAGATAGATGACTCCAACAACATCTATTGACAAAATACGAAAAGACTTTTTCGACTACCCAATATATATATATATTTATTTTTAACAAAAATAAACCAAATTTAGGTAGACATATAAATAAACCAATTTTTTGCAATATTTATGATAATCGCTCATGTGAAAATTGACATTTCATAAACTCGACGCATAACCAAATGGATGAAGAATAAATAAAAAAAATTGTGGAGTTTCTTCGGAGTTTGTGATTTATTTCTTAGTTCTTTATTGCTGATGAAATAAGTCTATTTAATTGTCATCAAAATATTGCATTAAAAGAACTATCTTTAAAAAACTCTATCTCTCAAAATTTTTTAAACTTTTGGGAACCTCTTGATCCAATAATGCCTTTTACATATTATTAAAGACTCAATAGTAAAAAATATAACAAAAATAAAACGTAATATCTCGTGCTACAGAGAAATTACGATCCTCAATTTGCATAAATAGTATATCAAATTTTCGCAGTCATCTCATTTGAATTTAACTATTTTGATTTATGCACATGAATGTATGTACTAACATATAATTTTGCGTTTTGTAGTGTTTTGTATATATATACATCCTTGTCCGTTTCTGAAGGGCCATAACTAAAAATTCATATCGATCCAATGCCAATGCATTTATGATGCCATAAAAGTATATTTATTACACAAAGCACAATAAAATTCTGCTTATCAATGCATAGTCGAATTGATGGAATGCTGCGCTAACAAAGTTCGAACAGTAAGCCGCCACTTCTTTAGCAACTACACACTTGCCAACCCGTCTAAGGACGCGTCTCAAAAACTACAACTTGGCATAAAAATATTGCAAACCTCTTCAGATTTTTACGCGGAAAAAATAATGCTCATAGGAATGCTCAAATATTCATCGAAATTCAAGAGCTGGTGGCAAGAGACCAAAAAAAAATAACAAAAATAAGGGGGGGTGGTGCACAACAGCGCTTATCTGAAGCATTGCAAGCAATGCCATTCGCACTATCGGCACTGACATGAAAAACAATACATTAAATACAGTATATTTCCGCACAAAACACTATTTGCCACCCCCGAAGTGGCATTGCAATGTGCAGCTACGAACGGACGGCTTGCGAGTGGGAATATGTGCCATGTCCGTCTGTGTGTATTTTTGCGGTTTGTGCCAGTAAATACGTGCCGCATACGCGCTGTCGGAGCAAACTACGTAGTGCTACGCATTGATTGATTATACATACGAAATGTCTGAACGAACTTATAACGAGATTAATGAACTTCTGTGCAGTTGTTCGCACTTTTGCGACTGAGGAAGTGGCAGCCAGCAGACGAAACAGTGGTAAAAAAAAAAAGAACTGTGAACTAAAAAGGGCAGAACAAAACAAAAAACCAAGCTAAGAACATCAGCAGAAACAATAATGTAGAACGTAGAACGCGACAATTTGAAGTACCACAAATGTTGAATGGAGAAGAGTGCAACGAATGACAGAAAAAAGCTGTAAAAAGTAGAAGAAAAAAAAAAATCACTTATACGCTATGTCAACCGAGTTTCGGGGGTGGTAAGAGTAGTATGCGCTAGTAGCATAGGATTTTAGAACGCATATTTTTTGCTTGTTTTTATACTATGTATACGTGTGTGTGTGTACTGGCTCTGATGATCTGAAAAATGTCATCAGTGGCAGACCGCATTGACAGCGTGACCAGTTTAACCCCAATGTCCCATATAAAGTTGCAACATGTAAAGCGTAAAGCTATTATGGCCATAAAAATACAGATGTATGTATGTAGATATATACTCTAGTTGCTTGTGACTTTTGAACAGAGACAGCGAAAAAGTTTTGTTAAAAATTGCAGAAAAAATATTCAAAAGCGGCGTAAAAAAGTGTTGCCTGAAGCGAAGTTATATAATATTTTAAAAATTAAGTTTTTTTTTCCAAAATCATCAGAACAATATCCAAATTAAAAACTAAAGGGGAGTCAAATTCCTTTCAAAAGATTTGCTGTATCACATACGAAATTAGGACAACTCGATATGTTTGTACAGGTTAGTCCATCAGGATTCGGGACTATTGATATTTCGACTGTGATAGCTAAAATAGATGATTCAATTATGTCTTATATGGTTAGACATAAATAATATAAAGTGGGTTCTTTTTCGCTGAAATAAAGTTGAGACGATGCACTTGGATGAAGCTGAACATATTTCCCCCGAAAAATCGTCTTTCGGAAAATTTGTATGTAGGGAAATCCTCACATTTCGTCATCATAAAGAAGTTGATGTCCAAAGTGAGTATTTCGCGTGGATTTTGGTTGGGCAAATTTATTGTAGTATTGCCGGTTAACATTTTTGATTTCCCACATTGCAGAGAGTAACACAGATGACATTTACTTCCGATTAGGTCACACAGCCAACGCTTTTCTGCGCATTGTCTTCGAAAATCTAACAGTCAGCAACCAGGTGATATCATTTGACCGCTTAGAATCTCTGGTTTGACTTCATTAGACTATTGTTGCGAAGTCATTTGAAATAAAAACAAGGAAGTAATAAAACAAAAATTTGTGAAATAATATTATTAAAGAATATTTATAACTAAATTAAACTGCAAATGTAAGATGTTCCACTGCGTATATTTGATTTTATAAATTGATTTAATAAATCAAAATGTGTTCGTAGTCGTTACTATGTAAAATCCGATGAGAGGAAGGTCACACAATTATCTGTTTAATTATTACTACCCCAGATTTTAATAAGAAAAGTTTCAAAGTATAAATTCCGATTCTAAATTAAAAAAAAAAAAAACAATTAAAAAAAGTGCACCTCAATTTCAAACGTTTTAATCAAAATTGTTGGGAAAATTTTAAGATGTAGTTAAAACTCAAAATATTTTGGTAGTAAACTTTCAACTTAAAGTGGCTCGAGGATCCCGATTATTTTTAAAAAATTCCATTACCAATAAGTGCATTTGCTCCGTATAAAAAAGCTTCGAGCATTCCTTAAATAGAAGAATGTACGTAACAACGTCAATAAGAATAATTATAAAAAATGCGAATTTTCAGTCACTTTAAACTGGCCCAAATCACACAAAAATTGAATTTTTCGAAATATTCTGCATAAAAAGTTAGAAATTTTAATGGGCATACTTTCAAAATTTTATAAATTTTGTACAGTTTGAAATTTTGAAATTTTGATGAAACTTTTTTTGGAAATTTTTGTGGAAATTTAATAAAGTTGTAGAAAGTTTGAAATTTAAATGGCAATTTTTTGAAATTTTTATAAAATGCTACAAACTTTAAGATTTTGAGTTATTTGGCTTTTATTGCAGTATAAACTATGGAAAAATAAAAGTAAAAATATAAAAAAAAATATGTACATATATGCAAAATAAAAAAACTTTTATGCTAATATTTTGAAAAATATATATTTGATTTTGGCAACTCATTGCAATTTTTCGTTAATCTTTGGGTTTGGATAATATTTGGAAAAAAGAAATATGAATTCGAATTTTTTTTTATGTAAAATAAATGTTTCTATAAAAAATAAAATCATAAATAAATAAAATTTGTTTGCATTTAAATCTTCAGTCTTTGTCAAAAGCAACATTTGAAGTGAAAACCAATTTGTTTGCAATTCTTTCAACTGTTTATTTAATATTTTTATATTTATTTATTTAATTCTTTTTTCGAGAAAAATTTTGGCAATAGGTTTCTGGCAACACTGCAACAGATAAGAAAGAAATGCGAAAAAAGTTTCTCAAACGCACACGTATGCCACCCTGAAATCAGAGCTCTCAGAGCAGCTCCACCATCCTTTTATTTGCAGTTTGTAGATATCTAGTGTGCCTTTTAACAGAAGCCCTCACAAAAAAAAAAAAAAACCCATAACTTTATTGCAAGTTTCACATGCAAACACACCCACATATAGACAAAGAAACAAACGCGTTAGTAAAAGTATTCGAGTATGTAGCAAAAAGAATCGAGTTGTATGCAACCGCAAATTAAAATGTATGCTGTGGCAGTGAAGTAGCGTGCTATCGCCGCTGGCATTTTGCTCTCACCACTTGACTGCGACAGTTGGCCACGACTTTTGTTGCTGTCGCATTTGATTACAACGCATACGCCATATAGTTTTATTTTCTGTTTGCTGTTGTGCGAGCATTCTTGAATTGTTTTTCCACTACTACAGTATAGCCCTGTGCAACGCTTGCTTGGGGTGAATGGCTTAACGGCTGGCCGGTTTGTCGGCTTGCCGACTTGTCATGTTCGTTGTGTGCTATATAATATTTATGTCTGTGTTTGGCCACTAAAGCGCTTATCATTTAGGAAAAGTTGGTCAATGGGTCGACCGGCACAGCGGAAAAGAAATAATAAATGAATGGATTGAAATGCTCGCTGAATGTGTGAATTATTAAACGAAAGGTGCTCTTATCGGTTTGAGGATCGCAGAAGGTGCTACAGAGAATCGTCAGGGTCACTGCGTTGGAGTCACTGGTCTCCTACCATAATTTCCATTGTTATCAAGCAGTATTTATAAGTACGTTTTTCTGCTCTTACATTGCAAACTTAAATAAAAAGGGAATCAGAATTCCAATTGGATAGGATATTTTAAGGTAAATGCCTGCTCATGTATGAGGAGAAGACGCTGATGGTTCTCCCTCATCCTCTAGACAGCTACTGCAGAAGGGACTCGGGGCTGAGGACTGTGCCCAGCCTAACGACATGGATACCTAACTTACAATGCTCGGTAAGGATTCCCACATATTTCGAAAGCTGTGGCTTTGTTCGCTTTAAAAGTTTTATCGAGCGCCACCCGATGTACCCGGGCCCAAAGGATCTATCGACTTTGCACGTAAGTATGTGCATTAATCCATCAATCCAGCGCTCGCTGAGTTGACTGGAAACCAATCTTTCCTGAAGCAGGTCTGTAGCTTCAGGGAACCTCAATCCTCTCATTTCTCCTTGCGGTGAAACCGTTTTGAAGGACTCCTGTCTAGCTACCTCATCAACCCAACAGTTCGTCGCTATGCCATTGTGGCCGGGAACCCAAATAAGTCTAATATAAAAATATTCAAATGCAATCAAGGAAGAAGGTAGGCAGTTCCCGACTAATTTCGGCCAAATCAACAACGAGCGGAGGGCCCTAATTGCCGCTTGGCCTAAATATTTACCTCCATCAGAGCAGTTACAGAAACTACCAATTCATTGCTTCTTTGATAGCCTGAATTTGAGCCTGATGGGATGCTTCGTGCAGAATATGTCTCCTTTCGCCCATCTTCATGCTATCCATAAATATCCCTGTCATCTATTGCCCCCAACTCACTCCCCTCTGGAGAGAATAAGAAAAGAAAAAGTTCCGCTCAGACGCAACGAGGACCTACATTGACCAAGCACCATAGCGATGAACTCAAAGTTTCAAAGAATACCAGAGTGTCCGTCGCTAAATCTAGCTTGTGGCCCGAACACCTAAATCTGAGTGAGACACGTGCAGCGACTGTTTTGCCGACGATGTCGATGAGTGCCACATTCAGAAGTGCGTTAAGCGCTAGAGTAGGAGTGGCCCGAAGCACCTCAATAATTCCAATGATAACATACCTTTTCACCATCTTCAACTTAACTGATGTCGTCCTTTGCAGTGAGTTCTCCCAAAGAAGGACGTCATACAACAAATTTGGCTTTATAATTGTGTTTTATAACCAGAATGCAACTTTAGGCGACATGCCCCGTCCTTGGCCGATAGTGTCATCCATAAAAGGCGACTGTTACCTTTCATATCCTCTCTTCAACGTTGCTCTTCTACGTTAGCCTTCTGTCAAGGATTAGTCCTAGATACTTCACCCTATGGGAGAACTCCAACGAAGCGCCCGCTATTAAGAGGAGTTGAGCTCTTAGTATTTTATATTACCTTATGAATAAGACGAGATCTGTCTTGAGAGCATTCAACGAGATACCGCAATCTGCAGACCTCTCTACAATTTCATATAAGTAACGCTACATTAATTAACAGAGTATCCAAAAACTTCCATCCGACATTAAGTGCCCCGTCATCTACATAAGCAGCCGCCTTGCAATATCTCCTCTCCACCTCCTCCAGCAAGTCGTTAAGCAAAATAAATTTTTGATTTTATTATATATTTATATAATTCTTATAAATACGCAAATATGATCAGCGTTGCATGTTTGTTCTCTTTTTATGATGATACAGCCTGAACTCGAGTGCTAATTCGTGGTACAACGAGGGTTTGCGCACAAACAAAATTGTAAAATTTTTTAAAACACTTCCGATTTTTTCCTGGTGCCTGAAAATATCACACAATTTCTGTTTTTGTTACTGTGTTTGCAATTTCCCTGTAAACTAGAATAATCTACAACTTTCAACTTCTTACCATACATTTGCACCAACTAAAGTAACATAAAAACTAAAAAAAATGTTTATGTAATTTTTAATATAGATATGCACAATAAAAGCATTGCAGCATTTTCTTAAGACTTAAAAATTTATAAAAAAATTTTATTTTTTAAGTTTCTTTCAAGAACCGCATTAAAAATTTGTATCAGAATTTCATACTTACAAAATTTTAGCAGTCCTTATATGGAAGAAAAAGCACAAGACTATGCCAAAAAATACTATCAGAAATAAGTGAGGATTTTGGGTTGTTTTAAATTGGTTTCCTATGCTTGAAGTTTATATTATAATATTAAAAATTGTTAAAAAGTTCGAGATTTAAATGCAAACGTTTTAGACTTTGTAAAATTTTGTAAAAAGTTTAACATACAGGTATGTATATGGGCACAAGTCGATCTAGAATCTGTTAAAGATATTCAAAATTAATTTCAGGTACGTAGCGGACATTTTTATTTGTAAATTTCACAATTATTTTCTTATGAAACACAAAAAGTTGTATTATTCTGGGTAGCCCAATGTCTGTATATGTGTAATTAAGGTATCTGCATACAAAAGGGGGAATTTGTTAAACAAATTTCGAGTTATGAGGACAACATATCGAAAAAATATAGTTTCGAGAAAAATGCTTCTGCATTTGAAATACTCGATGTAGATAATATGAAATAGATGCAGTTTATAAATTAGAAAAACAAAATTTTTTAAAGAAAAATATTGAAGTCTAGAAATCTTAAACCGAGTCTTGAATGGCTGTACTCGTATCTACTTTTTACTCAATAAAACGAAATCAATTTTTAAACCATCAAAATGTAAGATCAGAATAGATTTAGCAATACAAACTCATGTGAAAGTTTTTCACATTGAAACAGGCAGCAGATTATTTGATTTAAAATGATATTTACTCATCTGTACAACCCACCTCAAGCTTAGACACAACTTTGCTCATTTTCAAATAAATGTTACAAATTTGTCAAAGCAAAAAAATCCTAATTTTGACTAATGCGAGATGACTCAAAAAAATAAAAATGTTTTGCTCTTTAAATCACCAAACTGGAGATGAACTGCAGATTTGTTTAAATAAATTTTCATAGGATAAGTTCATAAATAGATTTGGTTATAGTAGTTCATAATTACGCAACTATGCATGTCAAACATTCAAACTAATATATTCTTACATCTACCAAAACCATATAATGATAGACACATATATGAATACTTGCTCACCTATCTTAGCCCACAGTAGCAAAAGTCACTTGAATCCTAAGTGACGACAAAATATTCAGAAAAATACAACAACAATCAGCATCCTCATCAACTGGGCATGTACGTACATACTCACACACATATATAGATACCGTTGTCACTTGAGCACTAAGTAAGCAGGAAATTTATGAATTTGAGCTGCTCAGCGTAGAAAAATAGCAGGCAAAACGAGCTACTACAATCTAGAAAGGTGGTAGACGAAATGGCACAAAAAAAATGAAATCAACACCATAACACATGCGCATACATATGTACTAGAGGTAAAGCAGCAAAATACAAAAAGACCATAAAAACGAAAAACCAAAATGATAAAAAGGACATAATGTCAACAATCTATCTAAGGCATCCACAATCAAAGACGGGTTTAACTGAAGAGTCAGCAACGTCAATGAAGAAAGCAAGATGAGTCAAGTGCATAACATATTTACATACATATATGAGAGAATGTCTGAGGATGCGTATTTACGTAACTGAGCGTCCCAGCAAAAAATGGAATTGCCTCAAAACTTAATGTGGAATCAAAAGATAGTGAGCAGGTCATTTGTTTCAAAGTCTACTGGTTCCATTTTGAGTAAATCAAATATTTTGGACATTATCGTCAATTTTTCTGAAAATTTTTATAGGCTTGATTTTACATAATAAGAAGTAAACACAAAACATTTCGAAAAAAAAATTTAATAATTTTGGTATTTATAAATAGATTGAAAATTTTCAATATTAGATTTTATAGATAATTTACAGTGAAGGGTTCTTTTTAAAGTTTTTATAAATTTTTGTAAAGATAAGAATTATTTTTTAGACAAACTTTTATTGGAAAACATTTTTGAATATGGTATAAGACCACTAAAACTGTAGCGAACTCGACAGCAAATTTGATTTAATGCAGCCATTTCTAAGGAGAACAAAAAAGTTCTAAGTCTATAAAACAATTTAAATATTGCAATATAAGTTAATAAAATCACAGCACATGGCAAACGACATCCCCTTATTATTTAGATTTTTTGTTTTTGCATTTTTATTAATTCTCTCATAAAAGTATGGCTATCCAGGTAAATCCAAAGGAAACCAAGTGTCAAGCTTTATGCAAAAATTCGAAAATTTCCACAAGCTTCCACAACAAATGCACGAAATTTGTTTATATTTAGAAAATTTGCAACATTGGCGGGCAATACAAAATTTGAATATATCATGGAATGTTTTTAGAAATTTCAACCATTTAATTTCATTGAATTTTTACAGTAATAAATGGTTTCTATTCTCACCAGATACCTTTGAGGCGAAGGCTACTATGCAGTACCGGTAATACATAAAGAAAGTTTAACAGAAATAGTGTCTCCTAAAACACTTCTCTTAAACTGATTCCTCTATTTTTTGCTGGGTCATATGTACATATATATCATGCATGCACGCATATGTATGAACCAAGAAATGCGCAAAGCAGAGGAGCGCAAATGTAGTTATAATAAAATATGATGCCATTAAAAGAGGCCAAAAACGTGCAATGACGACAAGTAGTTCAACGGCACACACCGACTGTCAAATGACAAAGTGGACGCATAAGAAGATGTGGGTGCGTGCATGCGTTTGTGGAGCTGACAAAATCACACACGCAAACGTGTTTGTGTATATATGTATATACCTACGTACACATATAGAGTTACACACGTGAGATTTACTCCTTGTCTAGCAAATAAATAACTTCATATATAAACGCTTCCAAATTAATAGGCGAATGTGGATGTGTTATACGTCGAGTTGCAGGGAACCTATTCGAGCAGTTGAACGATATAGGCAATAAGCAATTCAAACATGTTTTTTAAGTTATTTCTTCTGTCACTACCCAAGTGCCTTTTCTGCTTTGCGTGAACATTTTAGAGTTGCTTATGTGGGATGTTAGCAGTCGGTGTTAACAATGGCAGGCATATACGAGTACACAGAGCCGAAAGTAGCTAATAAAATAGAAAAAAGGCAGAGTGTACGATGCCGGAAGTAAGATCAGTAAGATCGTTATGAATTTCATGAGATGATAAGTATGAAATTATAAACAAAACTATTCTCTAATTTTACGTTGTATTTTCTGTCCAGCAGGTGTTAGCCAGCGACTGGTATATGTTTAATATTTATAATTCTAAAGTGCGCGCTTGTGAAAAATGGCGAGGGTTATCTCGAAGATTTACATATCTAGAACGCAATTCCTTGTTAGTCACTTGCCAATGTCGTTATTCTTATTCATTTATTTATTTAACTAAAAAATGGTTCTGAGCGAAGGCAGTAAAGAAGCTGCGGCTAATAGACAGAATGTATCATTACTGAATAATAATTTTATATGGCCGCTGGGGCTAAGTTTTCTAGAAAATAATTGCTAGAAAACTTTTACTAGACGTTTCCCAGACAAAATCTGCACAAAAATTAAAACAGAAAATAGTACCCCAAACTCACCCTTCATATATACCAGACTTTTTCTATTCTTGCTTTCTATTTTTCTCGCTAAAATAATATAATATAATAATAGTTTTACAGAACATTTTAACCCTCTATCAACCTTGAAAACACAATGTTTTTCAAACTTCTTCCCAAAAAGGTCAAACCGACTTTATTTTCAGGTTCGGCTTCAATATGTTAAAATATTCCATAAAAATATTCCTCTTGAAATTTCAGTTCACATGTACGAACTATGTATTTCGTGCAGATAAGTATTTAATCGTTTATCTTAACTTTTTCGCAAAGTGTTCAAGTATATAATTTAAAAAAATAGTCAGGCTATAGTTAACTTTTTAAGTGATAATGTAAAAGGCTTTGAAAGTTTACTATAAGGCTTTGGTACTTTCTTCCCATATTGTTGTCATTCCAACCAATTCATATAATGGCTCATGGAAATAAAAAAAATAATTCAATAAGTAATTAGCTGAACTCCATTTATACTTTGATCTGTTTTTCCAGCTCTCAGGGTAGGCAATAATTTTAATTTCATTTAGCTTATTTTTAACTTACCTATATTTTATAGAATTTGATTACGTTTCTAATTTTTTCTTGATTGTGTTAACGAGAAGAGAGGCAAAGGAGATTATAATAAAATTTCCAATAACATCAACCAGTGTGAAGAGCAGAATTTCGGAATTACAGTAATTGATTAAAATATCAATGACGAAAAAAAAACACTCTGAATCAATCGAAAGCGCGTCAGTGACATTACCACAAGTTTCCCCACCGTAAGTCTTGGCTGGCACACAAATTAACGTAGTCATTTACAGTTTTCCACGTGTATTTAATAGGCAAATAATACCTTTTCCATTAGTATTGCACATTATACTAAGTAATTATATGTCCTGCATGTGTAGATACCCCACACGACACTAACCCCTTTTTCCCATGCCCCACCAAACCCCCTCATCTAACACCCCTCTCCTTCTGACCCCAACCTGCAAAACAGCAAGTTGTTTTTTTGTGTGGAGAGTGAGGAGGGTTTAAAATGCCTTCGCACTTCCAGCGACCGTCGTCAACGGCGTCAAATGGTGTAGCCACTAAAACAGTCCCTCCTCCACTTCTGGGGAGACTCCCTTCCCGGAACTACCTTGCATTACTTCGGAAAGGCCCCGAACGGTCTCCATTAAATGGACCAATACTATTCACCCACATCTGGGTCCACCATATTTGTAGCCAGCTTCATGCTATAGGCTCGTCTTCTAATGTCTCAGTGCCGTCATACCAGTGGTATGTGTGGCATGCTCTCAGGTTCCTCTCACATGGGCGTATGGATGTTATACGCTATCGAGGTTTCTTTTGCATCTGCAGCAAAGAAGATGTTGCGGTAATATTATACCGTCTTATGCCGTCGTGAGCACGTGACTCGACCGTCTGTTATTTGTCGTCAGTTCGTAGACAGTCCACCTCCTATCGAGGGCTGATTTGTTTTTCCCTGCGTTTTGCGCTGCCACTCCGCGCGTTGCAGGTGCAGCATTATCCTCTTTGCAAAACTTTTAACTGCGTTCCAACAGTCATGTGATGCACACATGTTATTGATTAAGCTGTCTGGGCTCAGCTGTTCGCCCAAGACTAACTCAAGCGTTCGGCGTTCTTCGTTGAAACGATTGCAGTAGAAGAACACATGCTCCGCGCTTTCTATTGCATTGTTGCAGCTTGGACAGAACGAAGTGTCCTCATAGTCTACGTCACCGTGCCTTCTGGTCACCCATAGGCTAATTTTGGGGATAAGTATATACGTCCAACGTCCGTTAACAGACGTGTCCCATCTGCTTTGCCATTTTTCTAACGAATGCAGACGTTCTGCAGCTTTCGCTTCAGTTGTCAGCTTTACTCCTTGTCTGTCATAAAGTTGTCCCATTTCCTGCACAAGAATATCTATTGGAAGCTTTCCAGCGATGACGCCATCCGCGTCGTCTGATACGGTCTTGTATGCGCACGCGACTCTTAGTGCATTTCGCCGGTGCACTTGAGCTACTGGTCTTACATTCGATATCTTAGCTCCTGCTCATATAGGAACAGCATATAAGATGACTGAATCCACCACACTTGCCAGGAGGTGCCTTCTGTCGCCTTGCGATCCGTCTATGTTTGAAAGAATTTTTGTAAGAGCACCGTTGACTGCCGCTGCTTTGGAACCCACAGTAGCTAAATGTTGCTTAAAGCAGAGCCGTGCATCAATCATTACGCCTAAATACTTTATTGCCTCTTGCGACAGTATTTCATGACCTCCAATTCGCAATTTAATGCACTCTTTTTTTCTTCGCGCAGTTATGAGGGCCGCTTCTGTTTTTTGTACGGCCAACTTCGGCCCCGCTGCAGAAAGCCATAGTTAGACCCTAGCTGATGCATCATTACACTTGCACTCCTGCAGGTGGTCTAGCTTCTTGTCCGTGACCACGAGAGAAATGTCATCGGCATAGCCTACCAGTGTTGTTTTATCCGGCAATTTTAACCTAAGTACTCCGTCGTACATGGCATTCCACAGTGAGGGTCAAAGGGCAGCAACAGCAAGTTACCTAGGCCTACCTTTAGATGAGTTAGACGAAGACGACCGGTGACTTACACTACACTGACAGGGTTTAGTATTGCTGCTAAAACAACAACAACTAAGTAATTATTGTCCAAATGCTCTACTCCTTAGTTACTTACGTGGTCAAAGGAAGTCACGTTTCAAGGTTTTCGATATATTTGAGAGCTCAGAAATATTCCACAAAGGAATACTACAGAAATCGATGTTAAAAAATCTGGATCCCTTAATTCCTAGTATTATATTATCTATAGTTGACGAGAGTTGAAAAAAAATAGTTTTTAATCCAAAGTGTTTCTATATTAACTAACTAATTAATCAACTTGGCTGTACGTACTATGCCACCTTGTCTAACACTTTTAATCTTACCTGTATTGGCAGTGTAATTATTAAATAAAAGGGGTTCACTGCACAGTAAAGCATTTTTTGGTTTTTGAAAAAAAAAAAAATAGTCTTTGCATGCAAGTGAAATAATTATGCAATATAAACTATTTTATTGCATTTTTATTTATTTATTTACAGTATAATATTTTTTTAATCTCTTCTTTATTTATTTTTTGCAGGCCAATGGGCATATATCATATAAAAGGATTTGAATTAAAAAAATAATAAATTTTTCGCCCCAAAATTTTTTTTTTAAATTTAAGTTCTTACGGGTAAATGAACATTAATACATTACACTAAACAAATTTTTATTCGACACAAAGTTATCTTAAAAAACTTAGGTTAAAAATATTTTTTATATGTCTTATTTTTTGCACACAAATAAACATATATTCATTAACTTAACTCAAAACAAACATTTTTTCCGACTCAAATTTTTCTCATAAAAATTATTTAAAAGCTTTATTTATTGATTTTTTGCACTGAAATTTACAAAGGAATTTCCCTTCAAAAAAGAGATTTTTTCAACCCGAAATTTGCTTAAAGAAATTAAGTTGCGGAACTTTTTTTTAATTCTTTTGAAACATTTTGACATTTTTTGCTGTCAAAATTTTTCGACCCGCACAGATTTTTTGGGGAACAAAAACTATTTTTCGCTTACTTATATGAAATCCTACGTATTTTGCTAAAAGTTAATTTTTTCGACTTTAGTCCTTTGAGTATGTAATTTTAAAGAGACCTGCTAAAGAAACCGTTTAACGAGAAAAACGATTTAATGAAATCTTTTACTTGGCTCGGTCATGTTTGCTAGTATAGAAACAACTTTCCATAGAGAGAATCTTTGAAATTTAAAAGGCATATTTTTCTCTGTGTAGATGGGCTTGTTATATCACCTACAATGCGCCGACATAACATCGCACTTCATATGCGACACATTAACACACTCAAATATTTCTGCGAGGATACTTACATATACATATGTATTATAAGTACATATAATACAACCTAACAACATACATAAGTGATTTACGTTGCCAGTGGTGACTTTGGCGCATAATTGGCTAATGTTCAATAAAGTGCGGAAAACATCGATATTAAATTTAAGTGTCTTCTTGTTTTATAGCATCTCAAATGTAAGCTGGCTTAGGCATATAAGTACATCCGTACTTAGACGAACAAAAATGTAACATGCATAAATGTGTAACACCACAGCCCGCCTAAACATGCGGATTTTGGCATTTCTGCATATGTATGGTGGCAATTTTCACGCAGTCAGCGGCTGTTTTTCGTTGCGCCAAATAGCTACAAATATATACTTATACGACTTATGAAATTAATAATATTTTATGTGCGAAACTAACATACGTGCATACATGATTTAATCTATTACATAGCAAATATGTGTATATTTCGTTTTTATATTTGACTAAGTAATACACACATATAATCACATAATAACATTATGTTAAGTCGTTATGCAATTTTCGTTGTTAAATTAAGCTGATAACCAGAAATATATAATTTTACCATAATTTGTGCTAACTTTAGATGTTTCTAGTCTAGTACTCATAAAAAATCTTCTAACAATTCATAACTGTCATTTTTATGTTTCTTTTTAGGTACTTAATATTTATCGGATTTTGAGGCACCAACCAGGATCGACTACTAGCCACTTTCAGTTGTTATTATATATGTACGTATGTATGGACAACTATGTATAAGAAATGTGATGTCCAGCCGTAATAAAGTGTTCATATAAAATAAATCGACTTTTCGCTCCGCAACATTTGATAATTGAAGACTGGAGCATTAATTGAATGTGACAGTGAGAAGTATGAAGCACTAGAGTGTAAGAAGTTGAAGTCGAGGCGTATAATCTGAGTAGGTGTTAAGGGGGTCTTCTACCGTCGCGCCTTAATCTCGGGCCTATTTTTGGGAATTAATTACAAAGCAACCACTTGAGATAATGAAATCAGATTTTTTTTATTTAATTTGCACAAGTTTGCACTATTTAAAAATATATTTTTCAAATCGAATTCTTTGGCCCTGTGTCCTTGAACCGTCCTCGAGGTTGCCCTTGTAAAAATGTCCTAGGCGACTTTGTGGCACGCGATCGACCATTTTACTTATCTGAAATCAAAAAAATTTTTTTTTTTATCATAAAGTGTAGCGTTGGCTATGTTTTCCCAGTGGCGATTTTAAATATTTTGAAATTTGTAAAAAATGCGTGATTTTAAAAAAAAAGTTTGAAAATTTCCTCTTTTTTTTACACTTTAGAGGCCCGCAAAATTAAACTAATCAAAAATTGAAAAAAGTGGTCTGGGAAAACATAGCGAGATGTTCACTGAATAACTGGAAAAAAGATGGAATGAATTCGACAAATATTTATAGTAGATGTGTGACCAGAAAGTTGAAAAAAGTCAACTTTCGGGAAAAGGCGTTTAAAGATAAAGTCACGCCACAGAAACGCTCGAAAATGCCACGCGCATGCATGTATTCTCCCCGAAATGCTCATGAAGGAACACGTTTTTCATAAAACCCTCTTTATAGCATACTCTTAACATTAGTAGCTTTTAAAAAATCTAAAAAAAAAAAAATCGATTTTTTCAAACCGTGACGGTAGAAGACCCCCTTAAATAATGTTAAGCACAAGAAGAAATTTAGAAAATGTATTGCTTTTATGTACGAGTATATGTATATATATTTATATACATATCACGACATTATTATATATATCATTACAACCTTTGTTCGATGCTCCAGCCGAGCTCCTCCTCCTATTTGTGCTGTTTGTCTTGATATTTTTCCACAAATGGAAAGACCTGCAGCTTTAGGCCGCATCCAAACTGTAGTTTTTTACGAGGACGGCAAAAATATACTCGGAAGCTTGGCATTGCCTATCGAGGAGCGACCACTACTACAAAACAAAAATTGTTTCTATCGTTTGACGTTTCATGCACCGAGATTCGAGTTGGGGCACTTTCGAGTGATAGTCACGCACCAACCGTTCGGCTACGGAGGCCACTTTTCTGTTCCGGTAGCAGCTTCTTATTTAAATTTAGTATTTTTGATTTTTAATATAGTTTATCTCCTAACAAAACGATACAAATCCAAGTTTCAATATTTGTACAAAGGAAATAAAAACACTCAATAAGTTTTCATCAATTTTACAAACTTTTTAATCTGCGCTCTAGAAAGTTTCTAGTTCGCAGACGTATGACTCATTAAATTCAAAATTCGCTTTCACTTTTGGCAGTTTTTTTTTTCATATAATTTCATATTTATATGGAAGAAAAAGCATAACAACGTCAACAAAAATAAGTGTTTAAAAATTAACACGAACTTTGAACCACGCCATATTCCATAGAAAAAATTAAGAACAACAGCACATACCTATGATGCAAAGTTCGAACAACACTCGCTAGGACACCAGCAATATAACAAAGGACATATCGATGAATGTGATGTAAAGCCGGAATTGGCATGCAAAGTAATTGAAGCAATCACATTCAACTTGAAAACCAGACAGAAAATACTCGGAAGAATATTCACTAAATACAGGAAAATGGAAACTGACGATCTACTGGTAACAAAACCGACTTATGCATTGAGGATTTAACAGGAAAATTGTATTTGACACTAACAACGTTCACCGCGCAGTACCGAATGGCGCTCATGCGCCAACCCATTCGGCTACGGCTGCCGAAATATATTACCCAAATTAAACCAATAATGCAAAAATTATCTGTTGGGCTTTTTGTTATCAAGTCTAGAATGTTGTCAGCGCGCTTTACATATAAAGCATATCATTCCTTGTAGGATATACCATGCAGTATACGGCTAATTCTGTGATCCCAGGAAGGATTATTTTCCAATTTTTAGTTCATAATGTTTTAGCTTAGAAAATCATTTTTGTTTTTCTTTTCATTAAAAATAATTTTGTGCGTTACAGATTTAATTAGAAAAAAAATGGAAACGAAATTTTTTTTTTTTAATTTTGTTTTTTGTTTTTGAGAATCAAAATTTTTGAATTGAACAAAACTTTGACCAAAACAAAATTTTGCAGTAAAAATTTAAGGGTAAAAATGGAAACTTCTGCCATTAGGAGAAAAATAAAAACGCTAAAAATTAACGCTTACAACAGATTGTGCATTAAAAATTTAGATACCAAAAAAAAAACAAAAACGTAAAAACTTTAAAATTATAAAACAAAAAACATTAAAATGAAAATTGAGGCATTCAAGTATTATTGATTTTTTTTGTTTTAGAAAGACAAACTTTTTGCCTTTGAATAAAACAAACTGTGCATTAAAAATTTAATTGTGAACAAAAACAATATGGTAAAATAAAAAAGAAAAGTTTTCTTCTTCAACTCGGAGAAAAATGAATACGCTAAAATATTTTTTTACTAGTTTTTCGCTTCATTTTAGCAAAATAAGCTTTTCGGACGAACAAACGTTTTGCTTTTGTTTAAAAGAGGTATGCGCTAGAAATTTATTTAGAAGATAATGAAGCAAGGCATTTATTTTTTAAATTTATTTTTTCTAAAATAAAAAACTATTGACAAAGAAAAAATGTCTACGCAACTTAATTAGAGGAAAAATGAAAACGCTAAATTTGTTCTTAATTTTTTTTGGTTGTTTAAAAAATAATTTGTGAAGGTTATATTAAAAATCAAAAATTAAATTCAAATGTTCCCTGCCTGAGTATCTCACACTGAGCATCGAATCTATGCAGAATCTAGGTGAAAACACAAAAACAAGCAACTCAGCTGCAGTTGCAATTTCAACGCTTAGAAAAAATATTTATTTAGTTCAAGCGCAATTTGCTGTGAATTTAGCAAACAATTACTGAAACTATTGACGTGGTCAAAGTAAACAAAGACGAGCGAATTTCACCGAGAATAAAACATTTTAAAGAGGATACTGAAAAAAGGATAGAATTTGGAAAAAACGAGCTTACACAGAGAATGAACGTCCAACATAATATAAACGGAAAATATGTACGAGTACTTGAGAATAAACAAAAAACGAGAGAAAAACAATAAATTTTGCTGCTGACAATATTTCAGAGCAATTTAGTTCCCCAATTTGTTGATGTATTAGTGTGACGTTTACTGAAATTGACAGATTCTAAAAACCAAATATAGCCACATATACAAACAAATTCATGCAAAATACAGTCACAAAGAAAGACATGCACTTCGGAAACTGTCTAAACAAAGCAAGCCAACATTGACACGAATTTTTTAGTGGTTTATACAAAAAATAGGAAAAAATGTAAGAATTGCAAAATATAACAGATTTAGAACGACATAAAAAACTATAGTTAAATAAAAAATAAAAAAAACCAAATAGTGAATAGACAACTTTGAGAGCTTCCGGTGGTGGGGATTGACTGAAAAAATTTGTAACGAAACCGCTTCAAAATGAAAATAATGCTATGCAATATTGAAAAGCCAAAGTAGGTATATTTGGTGGGTGGTTCGAAAGAAGAAAAAAACCAGCTGCTGCAGATAAGAGTGCCAACAAAACCAATTCATTTCATTTATGCAACTTCTTATGGAAGCAGGCAGTATACGAGGTAACGCGGGAATTACGGTGAGTAGTTGTACGAGTGGTAGTAGTAGAGTAACCGTGTACCATGAAGCTGAAAATAATGTTCACTGCCAGGTAATAGTTTTGATGTCTCGCTGATGATGTCGCATGCTATCGTCCTACAATTTTTGTTGTTATTATTGTCATTGCTGGGGATGCTGATAAAAGCACTTAACTGAAAGTTCCTTTTTCCTTTCTGTTTCTATTTTTTTTTTTTTTGTGTTTTTGTTGAACATAGCGTAAAAGCACTAAAAAGAATGGATGAAACAACGAAAATGGGTGAAGGCAATAGAAGAAAGTGGAAAACAAAATAATATTGAGTGAGTATACGGTAAGTGAGTGTGTGTGTGTGTACATTGTAGATTGTTGGCAACTGCGGTCGGCAATAATGAAAATTGTGGCAATAGAGGTGGTAGCAACGTTGGCATTTGCGGTGGCCATAGCAAAGCTGGGCAGCGCAAAGTGAATAATTTCGCTTTGATTTACATTTTTCATTTCTCCAGCTTGAATAGCGGCAAAAGTGTGTTGCTGCTTGAAAAGTGCTCTATGTGTAAGTATGCTACGTACATACACAGATATAGGAGTGTGTCTGTTCGTGTGTATGCATTTATATGTATGTATATGCACTCGAGTTTATATTTGCATTGCTATTTGTATATTCACTGCAGTTTAGTGTGGCAATACTGCAACATTGGGTGGCCTAGCACGCAATGTTGGCCAAATGGAGCGTGCAACACCAGCGCGCTAGCACTGCATTAATGCCAGTAGTAATGCTTGTAATGCACTTGCAAATGTAGCTTGTTGTAGCCAAAGTATTTGCCGACCTCTATTCCTGCTCCACTTCTCCGCTACACTTCTCCCATTCTAATGCCACTCTTATTCATCAGTCCGTTTGGCTTCTTTCAACTTGGGGAAATACATTTCACAAAATACGTTTGTATCCGGATATGGAATAGTTAAGTTACCGTTGGAGCGCACTCTCTATTTCTAGTCTACTTTGTTGCAAAGTTGCTTTTAACTACAATACAAATCGGAATAATTTCAATTAAAGCAGACTAAGATGAAATGGCGGACATTGAATTTCGTTTAAGTTGATAAATTTTCGAGGTAATTTTTGATAAATTGATTTATTTTTAATGTAAAACATTTTTCAAGAGCCAATGCTTAACATTTATTTATTTTATAGCGATCATAATGCTAAAGGCCACTGAAAAAATATATATATATTTGGGGTTTACACCCTTTGTGGGGTGTTTGGCCGAGCTCCTCCTATAACTTGTCGTGTACGTCTTGATCTTGCTCCACAAATGGATGGGTCTGCAGTTATGAGCCGACTTCGAACAGCAGCTATTTTATATGAGAAGCTTTTTCGCCACCGTATAGGAATTAGTTTGTACATAACCACCATTTTGGTAGGGCCCGTGTACGAAATTCAATATGGGCGTGGAAGTCCAATTGATAAAAAGGTCGTATCCAATAGCGGTCGCCCGTCATGCAATGAAAAGTTTTAAACCGTGTACAAATTTTTTTACATTTTTTGAAAATTTCAAAAATTTTTGAACTTTTTTTTCAAGTCACTAGAAGACACCGTTGATTTTTGCAATTTGGTTTTAGGTTTTCCTTCCATATAAAAGCAATAACGCACTCTCTATGGAAGAGAAGGGTTGAAATGTACTTCAACGAAGTTCAGCATATGAGAAGCAAAATATTAGCTCACTTTTGACGTGCTCTTTAGGACTAAGTAGCGATTCGATCCATTCGTATTAGGTCCGTGCATATTACATAGATCGGCAACACAAGAAGCATGTCTTTTATCTATTGTAACTTGATTGAATTGGTTTTTTGTCTTTCAATCAGCTGAAGAAAACTTATCGTGACGATTCTTCTTGAGCAGAAACGAGATGGTAGAGTCTACTGGGTCCTAAAGTCTCAGTTGCCTGCTCCCATTTTGAAACTCGCCAGTCCGATTTTAACATCTCATCGAGTGTTCTCATAAAATTATAACCTATACACGTCATTCTTCTATTCCATCAGTCAGTTAGCACAACTAGAGAAAATGTCAGAAAACCTCGCTCAGATATTAGTTTGATAAAGAAAAAGTTTAGGAAGAAGAAGTTATAAGTTTGAAGCATGATTGAATCCGCTTTGCAATAGCCCCCAGAAATATACTAAGACCTTAGTTATTCACTGAGGTGGGCATATATCAATAAGCTGCACTGCTTAAATACAGTATGTTACCCCCGACTGCAAACAAGTACACCTTGGATTGGGGCCGGGATATTTAGTGACTGTCCCACTCAGTAGATAGGTAGCTGAAAAGGTTGAAGTACCACTCTGGCACTCCCCAAGTAGCACTAAAGCGCCGTTTTATACCATTATGAGAAAATATCTACATCCTGCCGGAGCTGTTGATATAATGGAGAAGATTAATGGGACTTAGCTTGGCGCACTGCCTCAGGCTGTCGCAGAAAGGAAAACCCGGTGACCTTATTTGTCTAGCTGCCAAACCTAGACAATACAGAGAAACTGCGCAACTGTCTCCTTCTATGAAACATCCCCTGCAATGGAGTTAAATGTTAAACCTAGCTTTACCGCGTGTGTACTGATCATTAGTGACCGGTAAACACAGCTACGGCTTTGGACATTGAATGACGTGGAGTCGCCAAGACTCTTTGACTCATCAGTATATTGTATTGGAACCAAAGGGTTTTCGAAATAGCACATGAAGAAATGGAGCTCAATTTTTTATGCGATTTCCTCAGAAATAATTAGTGCAGTTCCCCTTTAATAACTGTCAGGGGGATGCCGGTGACCGGGTAGGAAGTCCCCGAGGACAATTCAGTTCCCTTCCTGGCAAGCTCATCAGCAATTTTATTTCCCTCGATGTCCCTATGTCTTGGAACTCAGATCAAAGAAATGTTACCTGCACACCCAAGAGATTTCAACTCCTCGTTACAGGAGTTTACTAGTTTAGTTCTGCACCATGGCGTCATTAAATCCATGATCATGGCTTGAATATCAGAGAAAATGTTAATATCTCCCTCGGACCCACATGCCCTAAGCATTTTGCATGCCTGATCGCAAAGACTTCAGCCTGAAAAACACTAGCAGTATTGGGAAGTAAAATGAAGGTAGATAAATGTGCTGATTTAGAGAAATACTCCTACTCTGACTGCCGATTCAGTCATGGAACCGTCACTGAAGACAGAGATGCAAGCTTCGGTGCAGATTTTCCCCTCCATCCATCCATCCTGTCTATTTGGAAAGATCGCCCTAGCACGACCCTCACACTCCAGTTTGCGGATGGAGAGATCTGTCCGAAGTTCGGAGAAATACGGAGTTAACTGCCCGAAAATGCTTTCACGTCCCTTGAAAGACGTGTTTGACTTTGAGCTGGAATGGAAATAACGTAAAAGTCGATGAGAAGTAAGTGCAAATCGACATTCAGGGTAGCACTGGGGCAAGTTTTACATGCTCCGGTGACGCCAACATATGCAATCCTTTGCACCCAAAGGAGTTTGGAGTAAAGTATCACTCCACGATACCTAACTTTCGATGAAAGCGGGAGATCGTGGTTTTTTAATTTGGGAAGTCTAAAGTCTGGAGGTTTATATTTTCTGGTAAATAGCATCAGCTCCTTTTGTCAGAGTTGACTCGGAGGCTGCAAGTGGTAGCCCAGTGACTGCGTACAGCCAGTGGCTTTTTAAAAATCTCAGCCATGATTGAGGGAAACGGTCCCGATACCATTAGGACTAAGTCATTGGCGTATGCTACTACCTTAACCCCAACCTTAGTTAATATTTTCAGGACTTCGTCAATAGCAACTACCCAAAGTAGGGGCGAAAGGGCACCATCCTGCGGCGTCCCCATATGCACGAATCGTTCCAGAAATGTATCGATATTAGTCTGATATCTCCAGACTAACCTCTCAAAACTGGACGGCGCTGATGGTATGCCTAAGAAAACCGATGGTAAAGCCCAGGCATTCATAGACGTACGCAAGCCCAACATCGGGATCAAACGTTTCCGCTAATATTAGCATCACCAAATGAAGTGTTTGAGAAAGCTTTAATATTTTTTTGAAGTTGTCATCCATCCAAAGAACGAAAATTAAAAATTCATGTGCGGAAAGAATTTACAACGTCAAGTGAAACGTGCACAAAATCCAAATGAGCACTAAGAAAATTTTCAGCAAATTATATATATATGTATATATAATTGGCGCGTACACCCTTTTTGGGTGTTTGGCCGAGCTCCTCCTATTTGTGGTTTTCGTTTTGATGTTGTTCCACAAATGGAGGGACCTACAGTTTCAGGCCGACTCCGAACGGCAGATATTTTTATGAGGAGCTTTTTCATGGCAAAAATACACTCGGACGTTTGCCATTGCCTGCCGAGGGGCGACCGCTTTTGGAAAAATGTTTTTATTAATTTTGGTTTCAGCGAGATTCGAACCAACGTTCTCTCTGTGGATTCCGAATAATAATCACGGCTACGGCAGCCACCAGCAAATTACGCTTAAAAAATAATGAGTCTAAATAACTAATTTTACATAAAAATGTATTGCTGCACTTGCTAATTGTCCCGACAAGAAAAAAAAAATCATAAAAATTTCATTCAAAATTACCTACCCAAAACTAGCAGGAAAATTTTCAAAAGCAAATTTTAAAAATTACAGAATTTTAAATTTCAATACAAATTTTTAAGACTATTTATTTAAATCAACTAGAAATCAGTGAAAGTGAAAGAATTCGGGAAAAGAATTCGGGGAAGTGAAAGAAAAACTAAAAGGCATCTAAAGAAAACTCGACCAAGCGACCTAATGAATGCTACAAAAAAATGAATTTTTTTGTTATATTGTTGGTCAATTTAAATAATTCTATTGAATATTATTTAAATTATTTTGGTTTTTCAATTTTATCTCTTTTGACACTGGCCATTAAGCGATGTATATAACTTCCTGGCCACATTTTACTTAATTTTTATAAGCTTTAAATTTGAGTTCACTCGAAGTGACTCAAAAGTAAATCCCCACTCAGCAAAAAGATACGGGCATGTCACAGGAGTGCAGGTAGGTGACACATGCTGGCTGATACTGAAATAATTCAATATAAAAAATGTACACCACAAAAACCATGATTGAAGTACGAGGCCAGCAGCACAAAATCTCAAGCAGATTCACACATGCAAACACACACACACGAAAGGGAAATGCAAAGTGAGGCTATACTTGTAAAGGTACATTATATTGTGAGGAAAACATGCGGTAGGCAGACAGGCAGACGAACGAGCTCATAGGACACATGCATGATCATGTCTAGATTAACTTAATGAATGTACAAAGCAAAGAAAGGCGCAGTTAAGTAAACACTCTCACACATAGAGAAGCTGAACACAAACAAAGGTGAAGCCAAACGAAGCAAACAAATCCACGAAGCAAGGGCGAGGATGTAGCAGCTGAGGGAATGAAAGTTTGGCGCACAAAAGCGTAAATAAATGTATGTAAATCTTTATGAAAATTATGGCAAATGAGAAAAGGGGTGCACAGTACAAATAGAGGGTGTTTCAAAATTACAATTTAAGGTAAGCATGTTGGAAGGGGTGATAACATGGGACAGGTGGTGGTGTTTACCATACCTATGGTATGATACTACGAATATAAAAGGTCAACTTAGATATCAACTGGAAGAGCCCAATCTCACCGATAGTCAAAAAACGCATAAATAGCAAAAGTTGCATTATATAATTGGCGCTTACACCGTTTTTGCGTGTTTGACCGATCTCCCCTACAGTTTCAATCCGACTCCGAACGGCAGATATTTTTTATGAAGAGCTTTTTCATGGTAGAAATACATTCGGAGCTTTGCCATTGTCTGCTAAGGGGTGTGGTCCTTCACCGAGATTCGAACCAATGTTCTCTCTGTGAGCTCCGAATGGTAGTCACGCACTAGCCCATTCGGCTACGGCGGAAGTTGCATTTCCAACGAGTTTATTTCATCGTGCTTTTTTGGCATACCCTCAGTTACTTTATCAGATATGTACACCCTAAAGTATTTTTAGATGCGTGTAAACTTAAATATTTTCTTTTACTTTATTACTGATGAAATAATCTTCACTTTATTTAAAAAAAAGTGCATCCAAAACCCATTTATTCATCATAAGGTAGAAGAGGTTCTCAAACAATAAATGCAATATTTTTCTAATTAAAGTTTTTCAAGGACTAATTCCGGGATCTCGGGATTGTATAACGCCATCCCGAAAATTACAGGATCGTAAAAAAAGAAAAAATCTATATCCCTAACCGGAATGGAATGGTTTAGTTTAGTTATTCGGTCACTGCAGCTTCTATAGGTACTCCAATTTTTTTGCAAACACTGATCCAAACACTGTTTGATTGATACACATTTTCGTCATAAATCTGCTGTTTATATGTATAGACATCTACTTGAATTAGCCTAAAAGATTACTCGGTTAACAAACACTATGACAGTTCAAAAAAAAGTTAAGTAAAGGCGCCGCCGCTATAGCATTTCCATATGAAGTTCAAGGATAAAAAGCCCTGATTGAAACCCCCTTTATAATTACAAACATGTTAGTATGTATATGAAAACCCGATAGTAAAAAAAATAAGCTGACAAAGGGAGAGGTCTTCCTTGTTACAACAATTTGCACATCTCACAACAAAATGAAGAGACCATGCAACAGAGATTGCAGAGTAAAAAGTGAAAAAGGGCAGACAACTGCAGCCAGGTAGAATTTTTGCTACCATCAGCATGAAAACCATGCGGGCAAACGAAACCAAAGTACCACCAACTGAAGCAGCAGCACGGTAGGCGAAATTAAAAGTGGCAGTGAATGCAAATTGGGTAAAAGTATATTCGATACACATACATACGTCATACATATGTACAAAACTTATACAACTGAATGCATGTTGCGGGGCTACCATAGGGAATTTTTTGTTACACTCACTTTCACATAGCCTTGCAAGTACATACTAGGGTGCACACTTCTTTTAAGGCCCTATGAAAAGGTAAATGGAGAAGAAATAAACTAACTCACCATTAAGCACCATTTTAGCCTACAGGATCAGTGCACAATTTTCCCACTATCAATAAAACAGTCAATAGACGATTTACTATTCCTAATGGAGATAATCATTTATTTTGATAGCCAAGCGGCAATTAAAGCTCACTGATAATAATAATAATTGAGTATCTGTAGTGTGCCCAATGGCCGAAATTTTGACCTAATCGATTTTATGTGTCCAAGGCTCACTGATAGTGCAAGTAGAAATGATCGTGGACTTCCTCATTGGTCACTAGATTACTATGGCAAAAATTGTACGGCTTACTAGCTACTTATTCACGTCACCGTTCGTCTGGTATTTCAGTACCAAATAAGAGCGCGAATTTCTAAGGTCTGCTCTTAGCACGTGGGTCTTGGATTAGCTCAGCGATCGCTGAGCAGAAACATTGATTTGTGGGGTTGCAAAGTCTTTCTCGGAAAAGGCGTAGATCGGAGACGGTCGAGGAAACTTTTCAGGAGAGTCTTAATTGATCAGTATCGAACGAAAACCCTTGTCGGACTTAAAACTCAATTCAGAAGTGCTTCTGCAGTATGGAAGATGATCATCTCAGCATATCCTACGCCCAAGTGTACGTATATTAGTTTTTGATATCAGCCACCAATCTAGTTTTTTCATCAGCATACAGCATTTTCCTACCGCAATTCCTAGCCAGTCACCGTTCTTGTATATGCGTGCTCTTATTTTTCCTCCGTTTTCTTATCTTAAGACTTATTTTATAAGTATTACAACAATACCCGACTGACTATCATTACCGTATGGGTTCTCGGGCTACCGAGTTTGGAACCCATGTCATGAAACACCAAATGAGAAAAATGCTTTTTTAATAGTGAACAGGCGGTGGTAAGCCTCCGAGTGTATTTCGGAGGCGACATAAAACTCTAGGTTCCTCCATTTGTGGACAAATATCAAGACGCACAATTTTCCTTCTTGATGGGCCCGATAACCGCTTACGCGATTTTGACCGAGTTTAAGAAAGCGCGCCAGTCGTTTCTTTGTCGTGCTAACCGGCACCAGTTGGAAACACCAAATGAAGTCGAAGCGCTTAGTCACCTGATCTTTCGAAAAGAGAATAGACCTTCCTCGTCCTCTGCTACCAGTAGCTGGTACCACATAGAATAATTTCAGAGCCGGAGCGTTAGTTTCCATTTGGACAACATGGCCCAGCCAACGTAGCCGCTAGACTTTTATTCGCTGCGCTATCTCTATGTCGTCGAGGCAACTATTTGACATATGCTAACCCAACCTACTGAGTCTAAGCATAGCTTCTCCAAACTTTTGGGATGCAGCCTTTCTGGATGATTTCCAATTAGATCAAGGCCGTTGTGAAAAGGGAGGGAGAGGGAGGTTATGCCTTTCCAAAGGGTACACACTTCGTGCTCACATTTACATCCGATCATATTCGTTTAGCTGAAGAACCGAAAATATGCGCTTTGAATTAATTAGCACTAGTCTTATACGACATATAATGAATTATTTTTAACTTTAATTTGCTTGATTTAATTTTGGATTGTAAGTTCTTATGCTACGCATCTTACACTGGGATGAACACTACGACCGTAAAATTAATATATAATAATAAAATTAATAAATAATATATAAAAGGATTGTGTGGAATTGTGAATAATCGGAAATATTTTTCTTAGTACAGACGGGGTGGGGACTCATTGTTCCTTTATGAGCCTCACAGATTTCTTTACGAAGCTTAGCAGTTTGTTGAGGGTAGAGATTGTAGATTATAACTAAAACCACATATATATGGGCTAAGCATATAGTACGCTTTATGGATAACAGATATACATCCAAAAAGAATCCAAGAATGTAGATCACGAGGAAACAAGAGGAAATTTGAAAACTGTCCACAAGATGGAGCGATGAAAAATTGGATAAAAACAGTAATTTAAAGAAAATTGGAAATCAATGGAGGAGGCATATGTTCAACAGTGGCCGAAAACGGCTTGATGATGATCATGGAGAGATTTTGGCGCGTCCATTATCAGTATATATGAGCCAAAATTGTTTCACCTAAGTCTGGCGAGTTTCAGACAGTGGCAGATGCCTTGTAGTATCTTCATCCGCCAAATAAGATGTACCCAGTTGATCGCCGATGATGCGCATGATGTTTCTATATCATCTCCATAGATTGCGCCCATAGTTAGTCCTATCAGTGCTAGTAGCTCATTTCTTCTCTGTCTAAGATGGAAATTAGCGTCATGATGGAAAAAGTTTTCACAATACTTCACCCTAAAGTTGGCTGGTATCCAAAGAACCAAAGTTCACTAATTCGTCAGCCAGTTTGTTGCCTTTTATGCCACATTGATTCAAATTTATTTCACCTCGTAACAGAGTTTATCCTCAATTTCCATTCCAAAGTAATTTCTGAAGAGCTGCGAGCGGTTTCTATTGCATTATTCTAATTACTCAATCTGCAACTTTAAGTATAATCATCTGCCACTACCGATTGAAAAACTGTTGTCAATATACATAAAGCAGTAAAGCATCTAAGGCGGCCGCCGTAGCGGAATGGGTTGGTGCGTGATTACCATTCGGAATTCACAGAGAGATCGTTGGTTCGAATCTCGGTGAAAGCAAAATTTATAAAAAACATTTTTCTAATAGCGGTCGCCCCTCGGCAGGCAATGGCAAACCTCCACAAATAGGAGGAGGAGCTCGGCCAAGCACCTAACAGAAGTGTACGCGTCAATTATTGTCTTGGAGGCTTTGGTGTAGAAAGCTTCCCCAGAAAGTGTCTATATCCCTCGAGTGTTCCCTTGCAGAAAAACTAACGACATACCAAAGAGATTTCAGACAATTGTTGGTCACTAGGAGATCTCATTACTTGGGACAGTTTTAAGTATTTTAAATATTTTTGAAATAAAACTTTATTGGACTATGCAGTAGCCAGTAACAGTAACTTTAAGTCGAACTATATAAACATAATCCAATAATTTAGTAGATGTCACTAGAAGCAGAAAACATCGAATCCCGATTACCTCGAGAACAACATTTAGTGGAACACCAACTTAGGCCGGGCTTAGTAAAGCTGGTATTATCACAAAAAACAAAGTACGACACCCTAGTATGAACAAATTCGGTAGTTTCCTATGCAATCACGCATAGCATAGACTTTGCGTAGTGTAAAGTGAAAACATTCAAAAACGTCCTTGCGCTGGGTTATATAACCGGCCGGCCGGCACACATCCACACGCATACAAGGCCTACATTACTTAAACTTGTACAAATACGCCTGTGTGTGTGATAAAGAGGGAGAGAAAAGCTCAATTTACTTTAAGTTTATGATTTTTATTTTTCCTCGCCTGACTGGAGGCGCTTAGGCGAAATATTGCTTTACTTCCACACTCTTACAACGCCTTACGAGCATTGCAAAGCGTGCGTGTGTGTGTGTATGTGTGCCTTTAAGTTACATTACATGTACCGATTAACGTGTGAGTGCATGAATTTTGCGCTAGACATAAAATTCACGTTGCAGCAGCGAAGAAAGAGCGTTCATTCGGAGCAAAGGTGTTTGACACTACGAAAAGTGCCGCAGGCGTACAGCTGGTATTTCTTGCTCGTGTGCATGAAATGTAGGCAAACAGAGTAAGCGCGGGGGGCGCGGGTGTAAAATCGGGTGTACAAAAAAAAAAAAATTTATAAATTAAAAAGAAAATAAAATCTACGAGGTAATCCCTGAGTATGACTATTGCTTTTGCGCGTGACGTCGTTACCTCGTCTGCTACACACTGGCTGCCTTTGTTTACGCTGGCATTTTGTTTTTATTTAATTTTTGTATTCTTATTTGTCTGCTATGCCAGCATCATTCCTTCTTTCAACTGCTTTGTTTAACCGTCTGTTGGGTTGACGCATCATTCGTTGATAGGTATTTTTTTTGATGCCGCTTGCGCTGCTGTTGTACACTGAAAAATTCTGACAAACTAGTGATTCAGCTGATTCTTAACCCTTTCGCGATATTGTTGCCATATGGCAACAGAAAACTTTAAAAGGCCGTCAACACTCTCTTGTAAAATATATCAACTTTTTTGTTACATATTTTCAAAAATTGAAGTTTAATGGTTAAACAGAAATAAAATAAATAATAACCGCCCATTATATATCGGTAATACAACATTTTTAAAGAAAGCCTTCTGGCATATAGCACTTCACTCTAAAATTTGTATTTTGCATTTTTAGATTTTTGAGGCATTTTGGGCAAATGTTTTCAACAATTTTTGAATAAAGTATATAGAAAAATGTTCAATCTGTCATTTGGCATATAAATATTTTTTTGCTAGCAGCTTTAGAAGCTGTGCTAATTTTTAAAACTAAGCTTGTTGCCATATGGCAACAAATTTCTCGTAAGGTGTTAACTTTCATTAGATTGCAGAAGAAGTTTATTTGCGATTGAAACGAATACACAACATTTGTTGCCATATGGCAACATTAAAAAAAAATCATTTAACAAAAAACAAAAAAAAAAAAATTATTTGTATTGTTATTGGTCCTAAAATAAATACTCAGACAAAAATTTGGATTTTTTGGATGGCGCAATAAAAAGATGTACCGAAAGGGTTAAGCAATTTTTTCTCGATTTTGGGCGCTGTCATTGTCCTGCATCAAAAGTTAAAAATTGAAAGTAAAAAAGAAAATAGTATTTTTTATAAAAGAAAACATGTCAGGATGCTTTCTTTCAAAATGTCAGCCGTTAAACGCGCAATTGACGCGCTGACATTTTATTCACCAAGTTTGTGTGCTTGTAAGCACTCTGTTACCAATACATATACACTTACATACATAAATATTAATGTTGAGTATAAAATTCGACGGTAAGTCTCTTTCACGTGGGTACAGCAACAATGCACAACAACAAGCATAACAAAAGCGCGGTGTCACTCAGCAAAGGCAGTGAGTGACGTCAACTTCAATGCAACCAATGACATGCTGAACCTGCTGTCCTATCAATACTTGCTGCGCGAACTTCCTTAATTCTCTTATTCACTTTTATACTCTGCTTTCATTTAATTTTCCCGCTTTTGGTTTTTTATACATACATAGATACATACATACACACAGCTATGCATGTGTTAACGTTTAACGTTGCGTGGCTTATTTTTCCCCAGCCGCTTTTGTTCTTTGGTATTTTTCTTTTAATTTTCTTTCATTTTACGTTTTTGTTTTTATTTTGTTTTTGTCATTCTATTGCCCCATTCAAATGTGTGACTGCTGATGACTGTGTCATTATGCACTTGAAGACTCGCACACAAAGACGCTATTCAACAAATTAAGTACCGCAATTGTTTTACTGTTGTTATTGTTGTTGCTCGCCGTGCCAGTGGCGGTTATACGGTGACATGCTTTGGAACCTCAAACACATGTAAGCTAACTCGCCCACACGCACCCGCACATAAAGCGTTAATTTTGATGCACCTACTGACAGCTGGCAGTCAGTCAGTCACTGGCACTCGCTTAGCCTGTTTGCATTGTTAGTGTTCTGACACTTTTGATGTTATTGTTGCTACTGTTATTGTTATTGTTGCCGTTGCTGTTATATTTGTTGTTGTTTCGGTTTCTTTAGTTGCCACCGCTCGTATTATTGTGTTGCTTTCATAATCTGGGTCTCTGTGGATTTGGTGTCAAACGTGCGGCTCAAAGTAGCTCAGCAGTGTTGCAAAGTGAAGCATGAAAAATTGACTTGAAGTGGCAAGAAATTGTTTAAATTGCGACACATTTGAGGATATGCCAAGTTCTGCTTCACTTCACCTGCTTCCATATCACTTGAGCTCCTTTTCCGAATGCGCCCCATCTGGCTTACTTCGTTCCATGTAGCACTTCAAGGCTTTCCTTATTCATTGTTTGCTTAATTCTTACAATGACTGCTTGTTATTTCTCTTCAAATTGTTGTTATGTTATCCATTTTTGCTGCATAGTATTATTCTTTCACGTTTTTTGAAGTTCTCCCAAATTGCCTCCTTCTTGAGTTGGAGTAGGTACGTGCACTTCAATTGGTTTAAGACTAAAACGAGAAAATTGCGTAATGCTGAGTTGTATGAAGTGGCAGAAGTTATTTACGAAGTAAAAATTTACATACATAAGTATTAGGGTGGAGCGATAATATATATCTACATTTTTGGATTTAATTGTTTTGGTTAATAAAAATTGTAATGGTTAATAAAAATAATAAAAATTTTACGTTTTCAGGATAGAGTTTTGGAGGTACCTCAAATGAAATTTGGAGAAATTAGCGAAATTTTACGCAGCCATCGTAGGCGAATAGGTGGTTAGTGGTTGGCTATCAGCTCAACCAATTTTCTTCAAGAAGTTCAAGTCTCGAGAAATAATTCCATCAACTTCAAACGTGGCTCCCAGGTTGAAATTCACAGATGGGTAAAAATTAGATGATAGTAGTACAGGGGCGGGGATCAATAGACATACATTCAAAAAATCGATTCGAATGCTTTCTTACTCAACAATCTTCCAAAATACATGCCATCGAGATATGTGTGAAGGAATGTCCCCATAGATAATACATACTTTTAGATAATCAGGCGGCTTTGATAGTCCTTCTATTAACAGTAATCACCTCAAAAATGGAAACGTTCAAGCAGTTACCTCACTAATACGTTAAGGAGCTTCAATAAAATATTATTAGGTTGGGTTCCTACACATGAGGGATATGAGGGAAATGAAATGGCTGATCATCTAGCTAAAAAAGGGGCAAGCATGCCTCTAATTGGTCCTAAACCTTTCTGTGGACTTACAAAAGGCCACAATAATGAGTTTCTTAGAAAGTGGCAGGAAAATAAATTCGATGAAAACTGGCGGTCAGCGCCAAGCGAAATAATTCCTAACGCCGAGCACAAGAATTTCTGATAAGCCACTTTCGCTCAGCAGAGTAGACTTAAGGCTTTCAACAGATTACTTAAAAGGCCACTATAGCCTGAGATATTACCTAAACAAAATCGTTTTCTCTGCGACCATCATCTGGCGATTCTGCGAAATGGATACTGAAAATTCAGAACACATGTCCTGCAATAGGCAGACATCCCGTGGTGGTATTGCCGTGCATCCATATCAAATTTGGAGCAATAAATCCCAGAATATGCTAAAAGTTTTAAGAAGACTTAAAATACAGGGAACTTCAGCAGGCTTTGCACAAAAGATCACTTTTAATAATAATACTCATCGGCAGTGCCCGGGTTTAAAGACTCGGGCATGAATCACCAAATGAAAGAAAAGTTTTTTCTCGCCCCTCAGCAGTTGAGTATACTTCTGAAAAAGCACTACAAAAGAAATAATTTAAATAATAGATTTTAAAAACCGACACCACTTACCACACCTAATACAAACTCGTCACTGAAAGTCTTTTGACGTCACCAAATATGAGTACATTAATAACTCCAAAGAAGATACCTTAGAAGGTCAAGGATATGCTTTTATTCAAAATCAACATCGGCCCTTGAAACTTAACCACCCTTTACAAATATAAACGGCAGATGGTTTTCCATGAGATGCTTTTTTATGGCAGAAATATAAGTACACTTGGAGGTTTGCCATTGTCTGCCGAGGAGCGACCGCTATTAGGAAAAACATTTTCTATCAATTGGTGTTTCGTGCCCATAGCTTAGAGCTTTTACACTTCCAAATTGTAGTCCCGCACCAACCCATTCGCCAAATTACGGCGGCCGCTTTGCTGGCCTTACTTACTTTCAATAACCCCACGCATAATCTACGGTCCCCTTAAGCATTTGATACTCCTTATTTTAGGACCACTGTTTAAATGAGCTGTTCAATTGTTGTCTTAGACATCCGAATGAGCTATGTAACCAGTTGTACTTTTTCTCAGAAAGTAGAAGTAGTTTTAGGAATAAATTAATTGCATTACTTCATACCTATTATTGGATTAATTAAAACAAATTAATAATGACTTATACCTGTATGTTGGGTTGGGGAATAATTTCGTAGTGTTTTTACCGACAATTTTTTTTTAATAAGAAACAATAATTACATGAATAATTATTTATAATTAATTTTATATTCGCCGTTGCTGTTTGCAACCTCTCCCCACCTTTCGACCAATTTATTGATGCCGTTCCGCCGAAAATCGGCTGGCCTGGTATCAAAGAAGTTGTTGAGACAGTTTTTAAGGACTTCTTTGATATAGAAGGTAATCGGTCGATTCAAGGTCTGGAAATTACGACAGGACCTCTCATTCGAGCGACTTGTGCAACATGGGGCCTGGCGTTGTCGTGAAGGAGTATGGTTTGACCATATCGATCAAGCCTTTTCAGTCGAATAGCCTCATTCACGCGGTGTACCTGGGCAACGTAGAGCTACTTGTTGACCGTGGATTTCTTCTCGAGCATTTCCCATGGCACCATGACCTCCCAGTCCCACCAAACACATATCATGATATTCTTTGGTTGAAGATCCGGCTTGACTCTCGGCTTAGGCGCATCTCCTGGGTCCACCTTCTCCTTACTTTGCTTCATATTGATGTATAGGCACCACTTCTCATCTCCCGTAACTATTCGGTATAAAAAGCGCTGTTTATGACCGCCTGTTGCTCGATGGCGGGCGAGATGGTGAGAAGCAATTTTAAAGTGACTTTCCTTGGTATTTTTCATTGAGCTTGTGATGCACCCAGGATTCCAATTTTTCGGTAGACTGAATGCAGGTGATTTAAAATCGTTTGATGATCCCAATTCATATTTTCCGTCGATTCACGACTGGTTTGGCGACCGTTCTCCTTCAAAAATGATTTGATATGTTCTTCATCGAATTCAAAAGACTTTTCTCTGGGGAAGGAGCAATGATGAGATGTAGACCCGCCTATGACACCTTCTCTAAACACGTTGCAAATGTCGCGGGTTGCTTCGGCAGCTTATTGACCTCGATGAAAAGCAAAGAAGCGCAGGTGTCGAAAATGTTGATTTTTGCATCCTGGGTATTCCATTTCTAAGTCTCAAAACTAATAGAAAATGAAATAACTCAAAAATGCAATTAGCATAGTTTTGTAGAGCAAAATAAGTTCTATCGAATGAATACTTACCCTTTGCCAAACAGCAAACAAATGGTTTTAAAATAAAAGAAAATATATCTAATAACGATATGAACTCCAGCCCAATAGTTCTAGTAATACGAGTGGAACTAATTGATAAAAATAATAATATTAGAAAAATAAATGCATCAACCGCTTCTTCAGGTAGTTGTTTCATTTAATGTTACGATGTTTCAAAACTTAATAAAAGGCAAATTGTAGTTATTGCGACAATGATTGCAAAGAATATTTTTTACCGACGGAATCGAAATGTAATAAATACAGAGAGATCTGTGTACCAAAATGCTCATGAGACCCATCTATTCGTCCGGCCGCCAGTAGAGTTTATAAAATCTAATTTCAGAAAAGAGATGTATCATAAATCAGCTTCAGTGAATTCTCTGTTTTCTAACGTCCATATATTTGCTTTAAATCACTAAAGGAGAAATAACTCCGAAAAGCTGAATTTGCTCCGACTAGCTGATGCGTCCATCAGAAAAATTGGCCGACCGCGATAGGTCAGTTCTATGGAATATGGAGGAATGGGAGATCACAGATTTTTCTAAAATTTTCTAGTTTCGTACCTCTTGGGGTGCTAAATAAGATATGGGCTGAAAAGTCCCGGCCTAAGAAAGAAAACACGTATTTTTATCAAAATTAGGTTATTCATCAACGTAATTTCCATCAAGAACAACGCAATCATTGCAGCGCCGCTCAAACATTTCAATACCACTTTTGTAGAACGATAGAACAGCCAGTAGTCGGTGAGAGTCAAATCGGTCAAATACGATGGATGTGGGAGCGATTCGAAGTTTAATTCATGTAGTTCTGCCATCATCAACACGTTCTTGTTTTTGACCAACAGTGAGCAAACGCGGCACCCACTTTGAACAGAGATTTCTCATAGTCAAATGCTCATGCAATATAAAGCCAAAATGTTCTTTTGATATTTTTCGATGTTTTCGATCACTCATTATGATTTTGTGAATTTGTTTGATGGTTTCTGGCGTTACCACCCCATTTGGGCGTCCACTGCAGAATTAACAAAAAATTTTAGTGCAGGAACTTATCAAAATGCTTACAAACAGCAAAAGTGTTACTTTAGAGAAAACCCAGATTTCGTAAACCCAGATTATTTTGATTAGAATGTCATTTGCCAAAAACGTTAAATGTTCATTAATTTTAATTATAATTCTATGAATAATTTTTAGTTTTTAAAATATTACTTGAAATATTAGAAATGGTTCTGCTTTAGAGTCTCACCAGATCCATTGGTACGCTCTGTGACAATACAAATATTCATCAAAGTGAGGGTTAAACAAAAATGTTGTATTATTCAAAAACTGTATGAGATATGGGCATATCACATTCAACTTTGGAGCACATCAGCTAAGTCCAACATGGAAATACTTCAAAGACTCCAGTCGAAAATCCTCAGAATGGTTTCAAAAGCCCCTTTTAAATGCCACAATAATCGAAGAAACACGAAGATATGCCACAACACACAACTCCAATTTCACAGAAGTAATTGCAATTCACCAGACTCAAGCGAAAATCCACAACAGACCTCATATGTTAATAAATTACCACTGGGTGTATTCCATAAATGCTTTTTTTTCTTTTTTTTTTTTTTAAATAAATTAAATAGCAGTAAGTAAAAATGTAAAAATAACAACAAAAAAACATAAGGAGAAATCATATAAGAAGCATGGCGGTTTGCCCTCAAAACACAAAAAAAAACTCCTTAAAATTTTAAACTTTCTTAAAAGATAGTGAAAATTTTAAAAATGTTTTTTTTTCTTGTCATTTGTATTGAATTTGAATTTGTATGAAAATTCTTAACTTGAAAGAGTGTTCACTATCAAGTTCGATTTCAAGCGCTTGAAGTAAAATTTGTTACTAGGTTTAAGTAAAGTAAATTCTCTAAAACCGAGGTTTGTTTCGTAATTGCTCTCCGGTTTGAAGAAGTTACATGACAAGAGAATATATATTAGAACACACATATGTACATACAATTTGTTTTTTGAAACTTGGAGCTGGATCTCAGCCAGCCATTTGGTGTTTTTTATTAGAAAAGCAAACATAGTGCAGCAAAGGGCAAATTAATAGTATATACAAACAAAATACATCAGCAGCTCATATGCACCTACTTAGGCGTATGTAAGTCTGCAATACAAATACTAAATATTTTAGACTAAATGCACATACTTGCTTTACAGTTAACTGAATGAGCAGTTGAATGCACATGCGATTGAATAGACATCTCACACTTACGCATTACACTGGCTACTACACTTCTCACACCACTTTGCAAACACTCATTGCATCTCGAACCACCCGAACAAGCACTTAACTTGGATTCCAAAATGTTTTCGGCCAGAAAATTGCTGCCTTAGCAAACGCTGTTGCAGTTGTTTGCTCTACATAACCATTTAGTGGAGGAGGTGGCTCCTTATGCATATGGTACATGCATTTAATAGTACACAACGCCAACGCTCGCACTGGCGACGCCGGTGGCATAGCCTAACGTCAGCAAACAAACAAGCAAGCCAAGCCAAGCCAAGTTTGTTCACACATAGTGCCATTAGGCACGTCACTGTGTCGCGCCAATGGCCTCACTTAGTTTCATGGCTTTACGCCTACACGTGACCGAAGAGTGCCAGCGGCAGGTGGCTGGACAGGCAGCGAGAAAGAAGAATCGTCAAAAACAGCACTTTACTGAATACTGTGGTTGCTATTCATTCAGAGCAAACAGTATGAATGCAGTCACTACTGTGTTATAGACGCTGTTATTCATGCACTCGTATACCTATATGTGTATGTGGGTATATAAGTAAGTTTTACTTCCCCATTGCTAAGTCATTGCACGTGGTTGCACTTGCCATCGGCAGTCATTAGGCGTACACCTGTGTTCACATTAATAGCAGCGCGACATGTAGCAAAATTTTACTGTGCGTGAATTTGTTACTAAACTGTTTTTTGGACAAATATAGTTCACACTACAACAAAAACTATATATTTTTATATAGACGTATTTTTTCGAAAACTTATATTTGTCCAAAAAAAGATTTAAAAAAATAAAATATATATATATATGTATATAACTGGCGCGTATACTTTTTTTGAGAGTTTGGGCGAGCTCTTCCTCCTATTTGTGGCGTACGTCTTGATGTTGTTCCACAAATGGAGGGTCCTACAGTTTCAAGCCGACTCCGAACGGCAGATATTTTTTATGAGGAGCTTTTTTATGGCAGAAATACACTCGGAGGTTTGCCATTGCCTGCCGAGGAGCGACCGCTATTAGAAAAATGTTTTCTTAATTTTGGTGTTTTACCAAGATTCGAACGTACGATCTCTCTGAATTCCGAATGGTAGTCACGCACCAACCCATTCGACTACGGCGTCCGAAAAAGAAAAGCATCAAAAAGTATATAGCTGAAAATTTCAAACTTTGTAAAAAATGAAAAAAGTGCAAAAAATTTTCATCAAAATTTAAAAATTTTTAGTCAGAATTTTCAGATAAATTCTTGGTATTACATGATGCCTACTAAATTCGCTGCAAATTTGCGTTGATATTTGATGTAACGAAAATTTAAATTTTTTGTACAGATAAAATGCAGGAGACCGCCAAAAAAAAACAAAAAAACAAAAAAAAAGAGCTTTTCAAAATACAACCTGATTTTTGGCGTACTCCAAGTTTGCACTATCGAAATTCAATGGGTTATAAAAGGGCATTGTCAAAATTTTTTAAAATATTGTGATTAAAACTTTTGAAATTTTTATGAACATTTTTAATATTATTTTTTTTTTTAATTTTGCTTAAAGTTTAAACATGGCTTTAGAAAATATTTATTTTCTTGTCGAATCAACTATATTTTTATAAAAAATTAGTAAGATATAAATAAATAGTTAAAATTTTGACATATGCCGCGCTGCTATTGTAGTGCACGCAGGTGTAGCGATATGTATGTATGTCGCCGAAACTGCCGGTATTCGCATGTTGACTTATGTATTAGATATTGCAACTTTTTTTTTTTTTTTTTTTTTTTGTTTTGCTGTCAAGCGCTCCGTTGTTGAGGGTAGTTTTGTGGTCTGGCCGTGTGTCTGCCAAGTTTAGTTCGTCTTATTTTTTAGCAACTCATGCAGCTAACCACTGGCATCACCGCAACTGGCAGGCCAACACCAATGCATTTGCACCTTCACTCGTGCCCCCCTCATGCTGAACTGTATGCATTTTTGTGGTGACCGCCTACGCCATTAGAGTAAGTGGCAAATTCAGTTAGTTATGCAACTGATTTCACTGCATGAAAAAGTTTGCATTTGCGATAGTAGCGGCACATGAAAAAAGTGGCAACATGTTGTTATTATTTATATGCAACATTCCATTGTTTCACTACTTCTTCCATATTCTCTTGAGCTTTTCGCGCGAGCGCTTTGTTTTCATTCATATTATCAAACCTGTGGTTGGCATTGCTGTTGTTGTTGTTGTTTTCACTACTGTTGTATTACTTTGCCCTCACCATTGTACTGGTGCAGTTTTTGTTGTCATTGTTGTGGTTTTCACTGTTGTTAATGTTTCATAGGCAGAACGGCCAAGTAGTTCTGGAAGTTACTCGCGGCAGTAACTAAATTTTCATGAATATTCATTCATTCATTGTCGCCACAGTCGTCAGTGTTGCTGATGTCACTGTTGATGGTTTTGCATGAGTTAAACCATTTCGGTCTCTATAGTTTAGTATTTGTTATTATTAAACTTGCAACCATTGTGAAATAAATTAATATATATATAAGTATTTAATGCAACAAATCACTTGACTGCTGTTGGCAACCAGTTATTTATTCACAGCAAGCCATTGCAATACCAATTAGCATCCAAATTAAATTTAAGCTTACAGTCTTATTCAATTTAATACTCAAACGAAAGCAATTTGTTGACTGCAACAAAATGTTTTTGCTATTTCTTTTTCTTATTATTAAATATGCCACTCTAATATTTAGGGGAAATTTCTAATAAATAAAATACCAAACTGTTTACTAATCATCGACAAGATTACTTAGTTTTCACAACTACAGGCTATGCCTTGTCCAATCAACTTCGATATTTTCCGAACTGTCACTGACATGCCTATAAGATCAATGAGACAAAATATTAAAAGCGAATTTATTTAGTTATATTGTCAGTATTTTATTTGAATATGTGTTGTAATCTAAAAATATTTGTTTAATCATGCTGACAAACCAGGTATACCGAACAACAAACTTCACAATAGAAAATTTAATTCATTAATTCATAAAAATTTATTAACAGACTGTCAACAATACCTCACTAGATTAGATCAATTTGAGGTTTGCATTTCGCCCCCATGGTCTTTTTCGCCCTAAAAATGCTACAACTAGAGTTATGACTTTAAAAATTTGTTTGTAATTGTAATTTATTTATATATTTTATATTTGCGATTACTAATATTTTATTAGATAAAAGAAGATTCTAATATCTAATATAAAAGTAAGTGTATACGGCGATTTACGGTTTAAGAAAAGTTCTTTAATAGTTTTACTTTTACTGTAGTCAGTTACAAATGCGTTTAAGGTTTACGACATTCCACAATCAGACCTTTGACAACTTTGTAAAACAAATTCGATATTTCCTGGTTAAATTGTTTCTGTTTTATATTGATTTTTTTTTTTGTTCTGCAGCTTAAACGTCTTTCGGAGATATGTGTTGGTGGCACTTAAAACTTCTTGCTGTTGCTGATACCAGGATTAAGACATCCAAATGTAGTCGGAATCTCAGGCAGTTTTGCAGCCCTCATAATTTTTTTTTGTCTTGTTTTCTTAAATGCAGTGAGTATTCGGATGTTCTTTGAGAACTACGAATGATAATACAAAACAGAAATTTTGGAATGCATTTTTTTTATTATAATCTGGTAACAATTTCATGGTGTCTATGTTTTGAATATTCTATCCGACATACGTTCGTGGTGGCTACAAATTACATGCTCTATTCGATCCCTTCAGTTTTTGACTAGTTTTTCCAATAAATCTGGCTGTATGTCGTTAATGGTGAATTGAATATGAAAGCAATAAATCGATTGTTAGGCCAGCTGTATGGCAAGGTACGCCTTCTCGGTGGAACCAAATGCCATCAATATTTAGTAGATTCATTTTTGGAAACAAAAATTCAGTCAGCATGGCTCGCTACCGCTCGTCATTCACCAAAAAGGCAGTTCCTTTCTCATTTCGAAAGAAATAAGTACCAATGATGCCGCCAGTGGTCTCTGAACATCGCGAACAGCTTTATTTAAATTTTTTCAAAGCAACTTTCCACAATTTGGAAGCTTCGTTCTATCTTTAAACGATTAGTGGATTACTTGGCAAACCTTATTAAATGTCAACACAGTGTGCCATTTTAAGCTATCTAACCATAGTTATCCAAATTGTATCCCAAAGTAAAATTCCATGGGGATAAAAAACTTCGAACCATACAAAGGAGTCGGCTCAATGGCATATTTCCTATCATGCTGTGGTACACTCAAAAAACAACGATTTCGTGGCTATTCTGCTAGGGGACGTTCCAAAAAGTTGAGAAGGGTTAAGGTGATTTTTATTCCCAAAGCTGGTAAATGCGATGCGAAAGATTCCAAACTCATCAGTTTATACTCTTGTATCCTTAAAACTCTTGAACGATTGCTCAATGCATACCTGAGAGAGAAGATTACAAGTACAACAACTTCAACATCCAAACATGCATATCCCAAAGGAAAATCTACAGAGATAGCTCTTCATGAGTTCGTTTGAGAGAAGCATGGAATACAAACAATACTCCCTGGTCGCCTTTCTTGGCATAGATAGCGCATTTAACAACGTTAAAACAAGCAGAACATAGGACTCAATCACTGGATAAACCACATTCTTAAAACTATAATAATCATCGGCAAGGAGGGCAGTAGTACAGTCAAATGCTCTGTCAACAGCGGAACTATACAGGGGAAGCTTTATCCCCTCTGTTATGGTAACTAGCTATCAACAATATACATACTAACTCAAGAGAATGAAGGCAGTGACTTATGTGGATGACACGGTCACAGCAAGATTCTCTTACAGGAACCTCACTGCTCAAAAACAAATCAGACTTCGCAATCCCCGATCTTAACTTCAAGAAAGATTTTACAGTAAGTGTTCCTCCGAGAGCCCAATAGAAGAAAGGGGAGATGAATAATAGACATCGAAATCTACACTGACGGTTCTAAGACGAACTATGGCTGGCTCTATTCGGAACCGCTCAAATTATTCAAATCAATTCGGCTTCCTGACTGTACTAGCTTGTTTCATGCAGAACTATTAGCAATCAGAGAAACATGCAAATCACAGAAACACTACAAAGAAATTGGTGAAAGCGAAGCTATATTTTCAGACAGTCAAGCATTGGCTTCAAATTACACTGATATGGGTTCCCGGTCATATAAATATAGAGGGTAATGAGATAGCAGAGGCGGTGGCAGTTGCTACCTCATAGAATACAATAATAACATCCATTGCGTCACACTATTAAGCTTTAGCCGAAAGAAGGTGAAAGCAAAATGCGCTACAACAAGAAAAACATGGCCGTCGTACAACATCCAGTGGACGAAATACCTGTTAGGATGCTCTCGTTCACGTATCTCACTTATTACTGGATCCCTTACAGATCATTGGAAGGTAGAGGATCATTCAGTCAGACTTCACCTTCCAGACTTCAGCTGCCAGGCAGAGCGGGTGAAAGAAAGTATTTTTCATTTTCAAGACTTCGTTGCTTCGTCTATTAAAAAAAACGAAAAAAAAAACGAAGACATCACAAGAGAACAGGGGTAGTAAAACGACGCTACTCGCAAATTAACGGCGCTATTCGCTCAACAGAAGTACTCAAGTACTCCAACAACAACATCGATAGTTCTTATGCAGCTAAAAAATCATCCGACATGTACAATCTGTTTTTAAAGGTTTTTGATTTTTTTTTAAACGAATTCGGTTTTTGCAAAAATCGATATAACAAAAAAATTCTGTAACGAGTGGAATTTTTACTTTCCTGCCTGAAAATAAAAAACTGTAGGCGTAGTTAATTTGGTCGTGTTTCTTCAAAACAAAATGACCGTCGCATGAAAGCTACGCAGCTGGAACCTGTTTAAGAATCTCGATTTACTTCAAGTTCTCTTTGAGAATAATTCGCAAAATATGCTTAATTTGTCACCTTTACATTTGGTATAAGCTTTTACGACAGTATACCTCTAACTTATATTCAGCTGATGCATTCTTCAAGAGCTGAACTCTTTACAATCGCGGCGCTTAACAAATTTTGCTCTTCATGCTAAGGTGCCAAGAAAAAGTTCCATTCGACATGGGGAATGCAGCCATGCTCTAATATTTAGTAGAATGCAGTTGGTTCGTTATTAAATATATGTGTGTATATTTGTGGTCGCCTAATGCGTTGGTGGGTGACTACCATTCGGAATTTCATGGATTGGGAGCTCTCGAAATCCGTGAATTCGAAAATCAAATGACAGATGAAAGTCATATTTTATTTGGAAGCGGTATAAAATTGTAAGGCCCTCCATTTGTGGCAAAATATCAAGACACACACCACAAACAAGAGAAGGAGCTTGGCCAAAAGCCCAATAAAAAGGGTCAGCACGAAATTTTTTTTAACGAGGTGTAAAAGCAATTGAAAGCCTTAGTCAGTGTGGGATTTTAACAGTGCTAAAAGCAGCTCAAGTCCGACGGTTCATCCTACTGGGATACCGGTATGGAAACTACGTCTGGAGGCCGTTATAAGCAATAAGCGCAGTCGTCAGTTACATTGGCCTGCTGTTCGTCTTAACCAATATGGCAATTGTTCGTCTAGTATCATTACTTCGTCTTCAACCAAACATTTATGGGACTAGATTATTGGGCTTTACAAACACACCAATTTTGTTTGCTAGGGCATCGCGAACCTGACGCAATAAAAGGTCACATTTTCGACAGTCTCCTCTTCATCCAAGCCTTATGGGCAATAACGATTATCAGACAAGTCTAGGCGAAAGTTTTTCCGAGTCCGCATAATAGCTGCGTCAGAAAAATAAACGTCTCGAAGTAGAACGATATGCTTATTTGAGTTCTTCCGTCGGAATAGAAATAATTTTTCTCCTGGCGCTCTGTGGTCCTCCTATGTTCGGTAGCATGCCCATAAGCGCGTTGTTAGCCTTTTTCGCGTTCACACTAACAGCTATAAGAGGTTCCCTGAATGTAGAACCAATGCACATGTCAAGATATTTTATAGACTTTTGGGATTCTATATCATGACCAGCTGATATTGACAGCTTTTCTTTCTGCTGGCTCCTACTGATCAGCATTAGTTCTGTGTTTTTTTTCTGTTATTTAACCACCTGTCATTAAGATATACATAGATATCTGGTATGTATTTATATCATATATATATGTTTATATTTAATTCGCTCATGCATCTTTTTTTGTTGGATATTCTTCCTCAAATGGGGGGACCTACAATTTCAAGCCGACTCCGAACGGCAGATATCTTTATGAGGAGTTTTTTAATGGCAGAAATACACGCGGAGGTATGCTATTGTCAGCCGAGGGGCGACCGCTATTAGAAACAACTTTTTCTTCATTTAAGTGTTTCATCGAGATTCAAACCTATGTTCGCTCTGAATTTCGAATAGAAGCCAAGCACCAACCCACGGCTACGGCGGTCGAATATATGGGCATCTATATTTCTCTAAGGAAATGCATTAAGTTATTGCAGGCATTTTAATTCAAAGAGTTGATTGATATTTTACGCCAAGTTATATTGAGTTATTTTATGGTATATTTTCGCTTTACTATTTTTTTAAGTGGCAAATAAATCTAAATTCTCAGGTCGAGTGACAGTCAACGCCTCCTCTTAAGCCTCCTCAGCAATTTAACGAGCTGCGTCCCATTTCCCTTTCAAAATGTGGAAATTACTATGGTAGATAGCAAAGCAAAGCAGTTTTTCATTTTTGCAAAAAATTAGCATTCTGTACAAGCGCGGTCGTTTCAATTTCAAACGCGGTTTAGTGAGCCATATTTTCAAGAACAATAGCCGCCTTGCTTTTTGTAGTCTGATGCCAGATAGTGCATGTTGCATTTAAAATTTCCGGTTTTTCGCTGTATTTGCAACGTGGCTGTGAAGTACAAAAAACCACAACATGCAGTATGCATTTGGAATAGCAATGACAGAAATGTTGACTGCTACGCGCGACGGCAGACAGACTGCAGGAGACCACGCGGAATATATGTCACTACTATAATGCACACACACGCACTTGGCACAAGCACTTCTGCACATGCATACATACATAAATAAATGCACGTAAATAAAGCGTATACACATACATACGTATATGTTTACCTGGTTGCATAGGGATAGGCAGGACTATGCAGTCAAGCTATAAAAGCAGGCACGTAGAATAGCGAGAATGGCTGCTGGCGATATACACTAGGGTGGTCCAAAAATGCATGGGAAAAAATTTATATTAAAATTTTTATGCTGCCGCACCCCATAATGGTAAAGAATGAAAAATAAAAAGACCCGTATTTTTTTTTTTTAATCAGACCATATTTAATGGTGCCGCCGGGGCTTTGAAATATCCCATGTATCTTGCATGGGAAAAAAATACTTTTTCGTAGATTTCATGTAAAAACCTGGAAAATGAATATATTTTAACCGGATACCTCAGTTTCTCTTCATAATTGGTCAGGGAATAACAACCAATTATGAAATAATTAATTTTTTTGTATTAACTATTTTTTATAGAACCCCAAAAAGCCCCCATAAAACGAAAATCTAAGAAAAAATCGAAAAACAATATTTTATATTACTTTTATGAAAATATTTAATACAAAAAAAAATTAATTATTTCATAATTGGTTGTTATTCCCTGACCAATTATGAAGAGAAACTGAGTTATCCGGTTAAAATATATTCATTTTCCAGGTTTTTACATGAAATCTACGAAAAAGTATTTTTTCCCCATGCAAAATACATGGGATATTTCAAAGCCCCGGCGGCACCATTAAATATGGTCTGATTAAAAAGAAAAAAATACGGGTCTTTTTATTTTTCATTCTTTACTATTTTGGGGGCGGCAGCATACAAATTTTTTTGGACCACCCTAATATACACGTATAAGTAGAATGACGCAAACAACTCGTAAAGGTGTGTTTGTGTGCGTGGAGATGTGCTTGCTGTAAACAGGGAAGTGCACTCCACTTCAGCAAATTGGAACATATGCAATTGCCGAGAAAAATAGTGCAAAGTGAAAAAGAGAAAAAAAAGAGGAAAAGAAGGAGAAATACATATATATATATATATATATATTTATTGCAAGATTACTTACAACTGGCAGGCTCTCCTCGGTGAGGCAAACACACACACACATATACATGTGCTTCTACACATGATGTACACATAACAAAAGCGTACAACAATAACATGCTTAGGTGTAAAAACACACGGGAATGCACGGTATAATTTATTTGTGCGGTAGTGGAATAGTGAAAGCATCAGCCAACCATTGCTGTCCATTTTTAGCAACAAAGTTGCTAACTTGCTAACGCTCATCAAAGGTCCACAAAAGGCGAAAGTTTGTTTTTACAATATTTTTGCTTCAAGCAACAATTTGCTTGATTAAAAAGTGCCTAACTTCAAACAATGAAACTTTAGATTACGAAAACGCGCACAAACGAAAAGTTGATGGCGTGCGTACGTGTAAAAGTCGAGACAGTTCTTACTTCAATGTATGTATTATTGCACATTTTTAAGTACATTTGTGTGAGTGCGCGATATATTTCATTCTATGTAGTTAAGGTTTGAAGTATTTTTTTAAATAAACCTTTGTGCCTCGCTTGGCATATATTTTAAACTTACCTCCAACTAACTTTGTTTCCGCCAAAACTTTTTGATTTCATATGTGGTGCTGCAATAAGTAGGTGCTCACAAGCATGTATGTTCGTGTATGAAGGTGATGCTGAAAAATGAACATTACAATTTTGATGCTATATATTTGGTTCTAGCTATTACATAAATTAAATTAATTTAATTAACAATTAAGAATTTTTACATATGTATTTTGCAAACTAATAAAAAATTATGAAGACGAATTCACTTCCATTATTAACACAATGCGACAGTCAAATATACGCCGGCTATAATATTTTATTTCTAGTAGGTCTTGTAAGACAATTCAAGAATCGAAATATGAAACTTACCAAAAATGCTAGTAGTAAACTCATAAAAATTTAATTTAAGTACCAAAGAGATATGGTGCTTGTCTGTAGGTGAAAATGGACTGAGACACTCCGAAATATTGAAATCGATATTGTCACTGACCAAAATGAGATCTAATATTCTATTGAGTTTATTTTGAAAACAATTAATTTGCACTAAAGTGAGGCTTAAAATAGTATCAACGACATAAGAATCGATCTTCGAATTAACTTTCATTGGTAAAAGATCCAGTTTAGATAAATTATTGGACAAGATAATATTTCGAAGATTAAAATCGCCAAATACACATAAATGATTATGTGCTAGCTGATTATGGACCAGTGATGAAATACTATCCGTATGCGTTATATAAATGTCAAAACTACTCCCTGGAGGGATGTATAGGTTGGCATTAAGACACGCTTGGCCCTTTTAGTCCCTAGCTATACCACTTGGAGACCGACTTCTATGAATACCGAAAGTAGACATCATGCAGGATGTCAGCGCTTTTGGCGAATCTAAGCAGCGCTGGGAGATCCGCTTTTGAGACGTCCTCCAGACCCTCAAACAATGGGGCTCCCATGCATTTTAAACGCGTTTTTAATAATGCCGGACAAACGCACAGAAGGTTTTCTAAAGTTTCCTCAACATGCTCTCTGCATTTCCAGCATTTGTTCTTGCTAGCAATCCCTCTCTTGTACGAATAGTTCTGCAGTCCTTTCGCGAGAGCGTAAGCACGAATTGAGTCAGTTTTTTGTAGTTAGTTCTACGCATGACTTTTGCTGTTTTGCACGTGGTCAGAATAGTCCACCTAGCTTACACTCGTTTTTTCATGTAGCCGTTCATTTCGTTGTATATTGTATTTAGCGGTTTTGGTATGTCGTTCCCTTGTTCAAAAGGTTAGACTACCTTTTGCACTTTTTGCTATCTCATCTACTATTTCGTTCCCCATAATACCTTTGTGACCAGGTACCCAATAGATATGCAGCCTTATGTTTGCGGCTAGCCTTTCTATGGATATTTTTGGACTTAATGCAATATGAGCTTATTGCATTTATTGCTGCTTAACTGCCCACTTATATATTGATTGTAGAGTTATTTCTTGTTCTAGGGTAGGCTAGCTCCGCGGCTTTTCCCACAGCAAAAACTTCTGCTTGCAAAATACTGCTGTGGTTTAGCAGCTTGATAGGCTGCCTTATCGCTAGTTTTGAGCAGTAAATACCCGCTCCCACTCCGTCTAAAGTTTTAGAGCCGTCTGTATAGATGTGAAAAGTTCTATGGCCAGGCTTCATGCCTTTGTGCCATGCACAGAGCAGCGAGTCGTCGAATCCTTTCCATTGGCATTAAGTATGTCAGTTTTCTTATCGCAGTCCACCATACTAAGGCCCCATACAGCAATATCGGCAAAACTATCGCCATGTAGCACCAATGCATCAGAGAGGGTGATAGACCCCAAGTAATGCCCAGGATTTTTTTACATGCGAACAGCGCATTACTGGCCTTACCGAGGTGGAGGGATGTATGATGCCAGTAAATATTATATAATGAACAATTACTTGAGAAACTCTTAATACATACATATACATAACTGATACAAGATTGAATCATTATTGCTTAGCGAAACTTGGAAGGTACAAGAATATCGCCGAACTGCAAAAATAATTCCCTCACCACGAGAAAGACTCGTTCTGTTTGAATCACGATCTTTGCGGAATACGTTGAATAAATTAAGATAAAAAAAATCGTTGTCGTAGAAGTTTGAATTCAGCTATGTTTCCACAAAATTATAATATCAAACTCTGAGACCGCACTACGAAGACTAACGTTAACCGACTTGGTACGTACTCCACCAATATTTTGGAAGCAAGTCAATAGATTCTTGAAAGTTGACTTCAGCTTTTTTTGGTGTTTCTTCCTTTTGAAAAAATTTTAAGTAACGAAGTTTCACTTGTCATATAAAATGCGGTAATACCCAGCTCGAAATTCACCTTCCTAATAAATTTTATTTAATATTTCCAAAATACTGTATCTTTCGTGAAAGAGATTATGAGTTAAAACATAATACAAAATTATTCTTCCGCATTTCAACGCTTTTTTTCACTTAATCGAAAAACACTCAATTGAAAATTCTAAACTTAATACAGTCATAAAAAAATTATCTGATAATGTAAACAGATTAAGAGATTTTACTACATATTTTGTTATATTTCACTTCAATCCACTTGAATAAGTTTCAATTTTAAGATGTTGATAACGACCTTAGAGGTGTAGAGGCTATCCTAAGAACTTTGTGAACATTTTTGAACATTTTTAAGAACAAACTTGGTGTACATACAAAGAGGATTTTTTTAATTTTCAGTGCAATGATTGTACAAATATCAGGAACCTTTCAGATTGTACTCCGAATTATTGAATTATTGGGTGTGGAAATAAGTTTCCGTTCTTTCTTGGCCAAACTTACGAATTATTTAAACAATTAAATAATATATGCTATTATGTAAAGTATGTGCCATTGGAAGCTACAGGAAGCATACGGAATCCTCTGGCAAAAAATTCAAGTTCCTTTGACTTGATCCATTCCTTGAACCAGTGTGCGACGCTCTCATAAGAAGTGACTCGCTTTTCAATAAGGGCTGACTGCATTAATCGGAACAGATGGTAATCCGAAGGTGCAATGTCTGCTATATATGGCGGGTGAGGCAAAATTTCCCAAGTCAGTCCCTCTAAATATTTCTTGACCGATTTAGCAACGTGTAGCCTGACGTTGTCATGCAGCAAAATCAAATTGTCATGTCTACCATCCCATTGTGGCCGCTTTTCTTTGAGAACTCGATTCAAATGCATTAGCTGCAATCGATAACGATTGCCAGTGATGGTTTCAGACGGTTTAAGGAGTTCATAAAAGATGACACCCTTCTGATCCCACCAGATGCACAACATAACCTTTGAAGCATGAATATTTTTTGACGTGATAACGTCTTATAATTCGATTTAACAGGCTGCACGCACGAAAAAATGTGTCGTTACCTTGCTCATTAGTGTTACCTTGCTCATATTAGTGTTACCTTGCTCATATTAGTGTTACCTTGCTCATATTAGTGTTACCTTGCTCATATTAGTGTTACCTTGCTCATATTAGTGTTACCTTGCTCATTAGTGTTACCTTGCTCATTAGTGTTACCTTGCTCATATTAGTGTTACCTTGCTCATATTAGTGTTACCTTGCTCGTTAGTGTTACCTTGCTCATATTAGTGTTACCTTGCTCATATTAGTGTTACCTTGCTCATTAGTGTTACCTTGCTCATATTAGTGTTACCTTGCTCATATTAGTGTTACCTTGCTCATTAGTGATACCTTGCTCATATTAGTGTTACCTTGCTCATTGCATTGAATGAACTGCAAGCGAAAGGGCGGAACGAACGACAAAGCAAACAAAGCAAACGAACGGCAACGTTCGATATCTTGCTCTCTCCTACTTAAGTGAGCGTATATATGTATGTATGTATATGCGCAAATGTACATATATAAATTCACGTATTTGTATTTGCATATGCCTTCTTATTGATTATTATTAATTTGATTCACTTGAAGAATTTAAAATAAAACCAAGTTTGTTAATAATACCTGTTGTTTTAATGTTATAATTATTAATTTTTTTATTATATATGAAGGAAAAAATGTATGGTAATATTTACCATATACCTTATAAGATATGTTGTCTATACTAATATTATAAAGAGGAAAACTTTGTTTGTTTGTAATGAATAGGCTCAAAACTACTGCACCGATTTTAAAAATTCTTTCACCATTCGAAAGCTACATCATCCACGAGTAACATGGATTATATTTTATTTTGGAAATAGGGCTCGAGATATAGGTCAAAACGTGGACCCGGGTAACCTTCGGATGTGTATGTACAATATGGGTATCAAATGGAAGCTGTTGGTGAATGCTTTAGTCCAGAGTATTTTTCATGCCGCTCCGTGACTAGGGTCTCGAGATAGAGACCAAAACGTGGACCCTAGAATGTGTTTGTACAATATAGATATCAAATTGAAGCTGTTGGTGAATGCTTTAGTACAGAGTATTTTTCATGCCGCTCCGTGACTGGGGTCTCGAGATATAGAACAAAACGTGGACCCGGGTAACCTTTGGTTGTGTATGTACAATATGGGTATCAAATGAAAGCTGTTGATAAGTGCTTTAATACGGGGTAATTTTCATACCTATTGATGACTAGGGTCTGGAAATATATGCCAAAACGTGGACCCGCCGTGTCTTTGCACCGAATTAAACCAAACTTACACACATTGTTAAGGAGGTATTGAAGATGGTTTCCGTATAGTTTGGATACCTATTGGTAGATAAGGTCTCGAGATATAGGTCAAAACGTGGACCCGGGTAACCTTCGGATGTGTATGTACAATATGGGTATCAAATGGAAGCTGTTGGTGAATGCTTTAGTTCAGAGTATTTCCATCCGCTCCGTGACTAGGGTCTCGAGATAGAGACCAAAACGTGGACCCTAGAATGTGTTTGTACAATATGGATATCAAATGAAAGCTGTTGATAAGTGCTTTAATAGGGTGTAATTTTCATACCTATTGATGACGAGGGTCTCGAAATATATGCCAAAACGTGGACCCGCCGTGTCTTTGAACCGAATTAAACCAAACTTACACACATTGTTAAGTAGGTATTGAAGATGATTTCCGTATAGTTTGAATACCTATTGGTAGATAGGGTCTCGAGATATAGGTCAAAACGTGGACCCGGGTAACCTTTGGACGTGTATGTACAATATGGGTATCAAATGAAAGGTGTTGGTGAATGCTTTATGATATGTTATGCTATGTTATGTTATGTTATGTTATGTTATGTTATGCTATGTTATGTTATGTTATGTTATGTTATGTTATGTTATGTTATGTTATGTTATGTTATGTTATGTTATGTTATGTTATGTTATGTTATGTTATGTTATGTTATGTTATGTTATGTTATGTTATGTTATGTTATGTTATGTTATGTTATGTTATGTTATGTTATGTTATGTTATGTTATGTTATGTTATGTTATGTTATGTTATGTTATGTTATGTTATGTTATGTTATGTTATGTTATGTTATGTTATGTTATGTTATGTTATGTTATGTTATGTTATGTTATGTTATGTTATGTTATGTTATGTTATGTTATGTTATGTTATGTTATGTTATGTTATGTTATGTTATGTTATGTTGTGTTACGTTATGTTATGTTATGTTATGTTATGTTATGTTATGTTATGTTATGTTATGTTATGTTATGTTATGTTATGTTATGTTATGTTATGTTATGTTATGTTATGTTATGTTATGTTATGTTATGTTATGTTATGTTATGTTATGTTATGTTATGTTATGTTATGTTATGTTATGTTATGTTATGTTATGTTATGTTATGTTATGTTATGTTATGTTATGTTATGTTGTGTTATGTTATGTTATGTTATGTTATGTTATGTTATGTTATGTTATGTTATGTTAATGTTAACTCATTCTCTATATCCATACAAAATATCTATCAAACAAATAAAATTAAAATTAACCATTCAATCAGTATTTTCTTATGACGTTATCACGTTAAACTATCGTCAGTAAACCGACTTTACAGACAACCTCTTTTTTCACTGTCGATGGACCTGGTTCAACTGGTAGGCTCCAACATTTTCGACGTTTAGGGTTATTAGGATAGATCTATTTTGCATCGCCAGTGACAATGCTATGAAGAAAACCTTTCCTTTTCTGCCGTTAAAGAAATATCTCACACATCACCAAACGTCTCTCGATATCCCTCTACTTCAATTGATATGGCATTCAGTTACCTGCTTTCTGGACCATTCCCATCTCGTGCAAACGTTTAGCGACGGTTCAACATGCGTCTTCACCCAATAATTGTTGCAGTTGAGTATCTTCGAATTTTCTCGGTGTACCTTCGGTAACGTCAAAATTGTCACTTTGGAAGCATCGAAACCACTCTCTACAAGGTCCACTTAATGGAGTGTGATCACCGCAAATGTTGATCAATATACGATACATTTTAGCTGCACTTTTCTTTAAAAGGTAATAATGAAGCATGGTTTCCCCCAAGTGCTGATTTTTCGGAACGAATGTAGACATTTCTGACGTCAGATAAATAGGATCTTTACGCTTCAAACAAATATCAACTAGTGCAATTGAGACCTCACATATGCATCTTCAAATCAGCAGTATATTACTAGAGCGAATACAAAAATAATCCTCGTTTACGAATGCGGAAATTTATTTCCATACCAACAATTTTAACTCATCGTAATGTTATAGTAATAATTCATGTATTGTATGCATATATGGCCCACAAAATGAATCTAGCATACAATGGTCAGAACTATTTATTATTGCATCTATGTTTAGCAAGTTGTGTTTACTTTTTCTTTCTTAATCAATTAAGGAATGGTGTACGAGATGCCATTAAAAAGGGTGGTCTTGTAAGCCGGTCTTCATATATCCAGCTGTTATATCAGGCTAATGAGGTGCAAAACTCGCCTGCCATTTGTCTGAAAATTTAATGCTTTTTCCCACCTTTTTATCCTCTACTATCTTTACTACCTACGGCTCGACACTAAAAGTATGGGAGATATTTGCAGGTTTTTGATTCAACTGGCTGATTGTTTTGGGTGTTGAAAATAACACTCTTTCAAATTCTGCTGCTTCTCTTTTATTATTTTAATAACATACAACTTTTATGATACATTTTCAAGCAATTTTGCTGAAGCTAGGGCAAATATATTCGGGCGGACATATATTCGACTCGTTCCAGAGAAGTACGTTGCCCGTAGTTTAGTACTGCCAACAAATAATTCTAAATTTTTTCAATATATACAACTGACTCAAATACATATTTCCAAAGTACAGTTATCAAAGACAGGCTACAATTTTTGGGTACTCAGTTTTCTTAAACTGCTTGTGACAAACTAAAAAAAATAATCTCACCTTCCTCTTTAAGACTCTGATTTTTTAAGATATTTATTCTCTGTAGCTTTTTATAGAATAAATGAGAAAATAAAAATATTTCTGCTTGTAGTAAATACAAAAATGCTGCCAACTAAAATAACTCCTTTTCAAATATTTTATAAGTTTTCTCTTGCTCATATACGTTCATACAAACCAGTTTGACTTGTTAGCTTAAAGTTCTGATTTTCCCAGCCGCCATAGATACTCGTATACTTCAAGTATAATATTTATTGGGTATACCTCCATGAAGTGCGGCGCAGAGTGTTTCTAAACTTTGCTAAGTGTCTGAGGTCAATTGTTGAGCAGTCAAAAGAAACCACCAAAAGAACAAACTAGTAAATTACAAACTCTAACAGAAGTAACTCTATATATTTGGCTAGCAAAAAAGAAAATACTAACAAACTTGTTCACCATTTACTCTATACACATACACATGATTCATATGTATGTAAGTATGTAGGTATCAGCCCTTTTTTGGGTGTAATATCTGAAATGTCAAGTGGAAAATAAAGTGATGTGGTTTTTCGTCTAATTCAGTGTTACGTCTTCGAAGTACAGTAAACGCCCACAAAATGTATACATTTTTTTATGAACACAAACAAACTTACACTTACATACATAAGTACAGTACGAGTATAATGCATACAAATAGTATGCATTTACAGCACTAAGCAACCTTTTTTCCTATTGCTATAGGTTAAGGTGAGCGACCTTCGTAGTCGAATTGGTTCATGCGGGAGTACCATTCGGAAGTGCATGCAGAAAAAGTGGACGCTTCTCGGTTGGCAATGGCAAACCGCCGCGCGTATTTCTGACATGAAAAAGCTCATCATAAGGAACCATCTGTCGTCCAGAGGTGGATATCTCTTGATCCCTCTACTTGTGGATAAATATCAAGACGCACACCACAAATAGAAGAACGAGGGAGCTCAGTCAAACGCCTAATAAAGGGTGTAAACGTTAACATCCAATTTTTAGGAGTTCATACCTAAGAGTAAAAGATTCTGTTAGCATTTTCGGAGCTGAAAAGTACATATTTTTACTTGCTTTTCTTATCGATTTGGAAGCTGAAAATGAGGTCCTAAGCTAGTGATATCAATTGAGAAAGAGTGTATAAGACTTTGGAACGAAGGTGTGATAACACCATCTGCATCCAAATTCCTGTAGACTCAAAGCAATACACATGAAAAAATTTTATAGCAAACTTTTTTTTAAAGCGAAACCGCCTTCATTCTCACTTTTATTAATTAGTAATAAGGATTTTACAAGAAATATGTGATCAATATTTGGAGGCACAATTACGGTACCACAATGAACGAGTTCGATTATTTGTCCACGTTGGATCTTGCATGGACACCCATTTAATCTAACTTAACCGGGAGCGAAGTACTTGAATACTTGAGTACTCAATGTTTTAAAAAATTTTGGTTGAATAAAATGTATTAAATTTTATAACGAATGAGTCATGTACGCCTTAGAGCAAATGTTGCCTCCACATCTATCAATGATTTCTAGATTTATGAGAAAGTTGAACATAGACTATTTTAGTTCGACGGTTTTAAGTTTACATTCGATTTTAACAGGTCATTATAACGGGTGATTTATTAGCTATTCTCTTTTTAAACAGTTGGTTGAACCAGCGGACGCACGTTTCGTGTTTTGTTTCACTGTCAAACATCCTCAGTTTGGTCTATAATTTAATCATGAATTGTGTTACAAACGAACAACGCCTGCAAATAATTGAATTTTATTGTAAAAGTGCGTGTTCTGTTAAGAAAGTTTATCGCGCACTTCCTCCATTTTGTGGTCAGTTTAATCGACCCATTGAAGCGGCTATTCGAGCTATTGTGAATAAATTTAGAACAAAATTTACGTTATTGGACATCAAACCACCAACAAGCTTACGTAGAGAGCGAACAGAAGAAAATATAGCAGCTGTATCGGCCAGTGTTAATGATGACTATCAATTATCCATTCGTCGCCGTTCGCAGCAATGTGAAGCCTTTCAAAATACAGCTGGTGCAAGAACTGAAGCCGAACGACCTACCGTAACGCAGAATTTTTGGTGAATGGGCTATTGGAAAGCTAGCCGAAGATCCACTTTTTTATGAAAAAATTGTGGTCAGCGACGAAGCTCATTTTTAGATCAATGGGTACGTAAATAAGCAGAATTGTCGATTTTGAAGTGAAGATGAGCGAGAAGAATTGCAAGAGCTACCAATGTATCCAGAAAAGGTCACAGACGGGTGCGGTTTATGTGCTGGAGGTATCATTGGACCGTATTTCTTCAAAGATGCTGCGAATCGTAACGTAACTGTGAATGGTGAGCGCTACCTTGAAATGATATCCAACTTTTATTTGCCCAAAATGCAGGAGCTTGACTTGCATGACATTTGGTTTCAGCAAGACGGTGCCACATGCCACACAGCACGCGTAATAATGGACTTGTTGAGAGCCGAGTTCGGTGAACATTTTTTTTCACGTTCCGGACATGTCAATTGGCCACTCAGATCGTGAGATATAACGCATTTAGATTATTTTTTGTGTGGCTATGTTAAAGCTCATGTCTATTCAGACAAGCCTGCTTGAACTAACACATTGGAAGACAACATTAAAGCATTTATATGTGAGATACTGGCCGAAACATTGGAAAGAGTATGCCAAAATTGGACTAAGCGGATGGACCATTTGAAGCGCACTCGCGGTCAACATTTGCATGAAATAATCTTGAAACATTAAATTATATGGACTGTACTATCGATTTAAATAAAAATCTCATGCATTTTTCTGAATTTTACGTGTGTTTTTTGAAAAACTTTCCTATAGCTCTTAAAAAACGACCATGTCATGTAAGTCCAAATATCAAACCAAACAAATATACGAACAAAAAACAAAAACAAATATTTAAAATTCTCAAAAAAATTTCATAGGCGATAGTCCATTGAATTTAAGTATTATAAAATGCAAGATAAGTGGCCTCAAAGATTTCTTTCTTTTTGACACTCCAAACGCTCTACAAGCTTTTCTTGCAACTTTGGCACCTTTTGAACACAATTTGAACTCGTATAGTGAAGAAGCTCTAACAACAGCATTAGATACAGTTTCTGAACATTTAATGCCAAATGGGATCTGTTGCTTACGTTGGTTACAGTGCCGAAGTATAAGCTTTCAGGGAGCCGTTCATTCATAGTGGTAGATATGCTTGGGTTAGGTTAGGTTGCAGCAGTTGTTCAGCATGGGACACATCCAGGCTCATAGCCTATTGATGCGCAGGAAACTTGTGCTTATCTCCCCAAAAACCAGTATGAACCTTTTAAAAATTTTAAAAGATTCCTGCTTTCCACAATACTGAGATCTTTTATCTTATTAGAAAATTGTCAACTTAAAGTGGTGAATATACGTCTAGATAGGGCAGGACAGTTGCACAGAAAGTGCGGGATCGTGTCTTCTTCTTTCTCATTAAGACAGCTTCTGCAGAAGTCGCGTACGCACATCTTCTGGAGGTGTCTGCCTATCAAGCAGTGATGGCGGAAATCGGTGTGCTTAGACTATGCTTATTTTGACGCAGCAGAGATTCTAATGAGAGCCGGCGACAATTGAAGGGCGATACTGCGTGTGGGTTCTTTGCGTCATCTTTCAATAAGTAGTTTGTATGTAATGTAAAGGTATTCCTATCTCATTGTATGTGTGCTCATCCGTCAACCTGGTGCCAAATCTCGCTAGTTCATCGGTTAATGAGTTTATTATTATATGAAAATTATAGGCAATTTTAAACGTACGAGTTTGGTTACTTGGTATTGAAAGAAATATTAGACGCTTTTGACTCAGCTGCAAGAGTTGCTCACGATTTGCACCATACTGTATCTTACTATAAATTCTCCAGTTAGTTCTTTCCTTCACTTCCTAAAAATCGACGACATTGTGCACTTACGCCTACACAATACATAGATACTTTAGATAAATGACCAACTTGGATATTTGTTGCGTTCATTGCTGTTTGTTGTTGTTAGTTTCCATGCTATTTTAGCTCGTTTCCTGAAGTGAAGAAAGAACACTTAACGTTAAGCGACTTACCAAGTACTGGCGCTGTCACGTTCGTCTGTCACACAGTCGATGATCAACGACCAGGTTGACCGATTGCAGAACGTTTCTGTTGCTGCCATCGCAGATTGTAAGGCGATTGCAAACTTTCACATCTGTGCAAAGCTTGACATGAAATAGTGAAGCTTTAGTGTAAAAGTTCTGTAGATTTCAAATAACTGCAACATTTTAAACATTTAAAGCACACTTAGATATATGTACGTATTTACGCAATTTTAATGTTCTACTTTTTTCTTATTTTCATTTTTCAGGTAAGGTGAACGTCCTGTGGGAAGAGCTAAAGAGTTCAACTGATGCAAAATTGTGAAACTACTCTTTGAAGTTCTTAAATTTTGCATCTGCAAACCATATAATAAGCACTGGAGTTAAGAGGAATTGAAATCGGTACATCCATAAGCACATATAGACATATACTTATACTTTATGTAGGCGCATAAAAAGGACAATGGTATTTTTATAATTTGTTCGTAATTTTATTTTGACAAGTGCGTTGATGAAACAACCCAGTAACGCACACTATATATACGATGAAATACATATACATATGTGTTCATGCATGAGAAGTGAACAGATACCCATACATATGTGATTGTGTACTTCATGCATACACGCAAGTATTTTGTTAATTCAATTACATGCACAGCTGGACAACGATATGCAAGAACACGCACTCACACGCACACACTTACCTACGACTGTTCACTAAGGTAGCTCACAAAAAGTCCAAGTACTAGATATTTGTTACGACATTCCGCAGTGGTTTCTTGTAATGTAACGGAAGTAGTTTGGAAATTTCATTCTCTTTTCCAAAAAAGCTATTTCGAGATTTAGGCAAAAAGCTGTTTCCCAGGTCTTCGCGACCAGAGAAATGATAAAAATTTAAAAAGTAGTAGGTAGATTTTTTCAATTCATTTCATTTCTAATAATTTTCACATTTTCCGATTTGAGCGCTTTAGACTTTACATTGTTGTAAGGCAATTTTAACATTTTAAGATATTTTTTTTCAAAGCTTATCAACTAAAAATAATGAATAAAAATGGAGAAATTTCAAAGAAGTTTGAAAGTATCATTACTTTTCAAATTTTAACGCCCATAACTCAAAAAGTACCTAAAAAGATATCAACGTGAATAAAACTTTCAAATGAAATTCTTGGAAATTTCGCCGCAAAAAGGCCTAGAAAGATTCTTTACCCATATCCCAAACGAACGTATTTAACGATCCCAAATAAGTATAAAAAATTGTTTTGCAATCAAGTATACTATATACTACTTTTTATGAAAATATTTGTGTAGTTATTAAAAACATTTTTTTAGAGGTTAGGTTTTCAAGTTGGCACTACTTTTTTCGTAGATGGTCTTTTTGACAGCTGTCACTTGATTTATGCTCAGTTTGGTTTGCCATTTCATAATGAATAGACTTACACCTGAACAACGTTTGCAAATCGTGCAAATTTGGGCCCAAAAACGAAATGGCCACCGATCCCGATTTTCACAAGAAAATTTTGTTCAGCGATGAAGCTCACTTTTGGTTGAATGGGTATGTCAATAAGCAAAATTGTCGCATTTGGAGTGAACATAATCCACAAGCCATTGCTGAGACGCCGTTACATCATCAAAAAGTCACTGTTTGGTGTGCTTTATGGGCAGAGGGAATCATTGGTCCATATTTCTTTAAAAATGAAGCCGGCCATAATTTTACAGTCAATGGAGAGCGCTATAGAGCCTTGATTAATGACTTTTTCGTGCCTGAATTGGACGATGTTGATGTGGACGACCTTTGGTTCCAACAAGACGGCGCTACATGCCATACAGCCAACGCAACAATCGATTTATTGAAGGAAACTTTTGGTGAGCGCATTATCTCGCGCCGTGGACCTGTGGCGTGGCCTCCAAGATCGTGCGATATAACACCGCTGGACTTTTTCTTGTGGGGCTATGTGAAGTCGCTTGCCTACGCAGATAAGCCCGAGACGATTGACGTCTTGGAAGAGAATATTCGGCGCGTTATAGCTGACATACGGCCCCAATTGCTGCAAAAGTGGTCGAAAATTGGGCCTCTCGGCTGGAATTTATTCGAGCCAGCCGCGGCGGCCACTTGCCCGAAATCATTTTTAAAACGTAATGGCAAACCCTTATCTTTATAATAAAGCTAAATTCTTGGCCATAACATTAAATTATATACGTTTTATTTCATCTTGAAAACCTAACCTCTAAAAAAAACACCCTTTACTAAGGTTGGTATTTATATTTCTGACATAGAAATGGAAAAACGAACGTTGGTGGATGAAAGATATGGCGATTTTATTGTTTTTAAAGATATTCTTCTGATAACGAAAAGTGTCCAAAGCCAAAAGTGTAAATAGGACCCCCAATAGAATAATTTAGTATACAAGTATTTTCTTAAACAATTATGTTTATACTAAGCCATATATCTTACGTCCTTTTTACAATTTTTCAAGTTGTAATTTTTAAATATTATTCTGGGAGAAACAAATTTGTTTAATTTCTTAGAATAAAAGTAAATATTTTTTGTGAAAAAATACTAATTTTTTTCCGAAACTTCTCAGAAAAAATGTTTTAATCATTGTTGAAAAACAAATGCTTCAGATGTGTGTTCTATTTTTATTTTTTATATTTAGTAATAATTAGGTACGACTATGTTCTGCAATGCCTGTAGTTGCCCTTGACATGGAGTTGCTCATATGGGAAAAAGTAATTTTTTCAGAAATTTTAACAAATTGCTAAACATTAACATTTTTTCATAGGCACATTTTTCTTTTAATGTAAAAAGACCAAGAAATATTAATAGTTATAATTAAAAAATGTAGTGTGAAAAGTAAATTTAATAAAAAAAAATTGTTTTAAATTTAAAATATCAATTGCAAGATTTTCTTAAATATTTTATATCTGAAACCACATTTTTTACTAAAAACTAAGAAAATATTGCAAAATAAATTGCTTGCAGAAAATATCCCTCCTTTCCATTTACGTATTTCCTTTGCGGCTCTTTAGAAAATAATTACTAAATTGTTGTTTTATTGCATACATGTAAAGGTTTTATAGTTTATTGGTTAATAAAAAAATAAATATACTTCAAATGATCTAATAACAAATTGAAAAAAAAAAAACAACAAAAAAGAAAAATAAGCACCACAAAATATCAACTGATTTCATGATATTTTCGTTTACTCATCATATTAAGAACAATTCTGAGAGGTGTCGATATAATTCAACATTTTCGGAACCACCTTAACATACACATTTATATCCTACATATGCATATGTGTGCGTGCATTTCCAAGCTATGGTCATTAATAATATAGTACGTAACGGTAAACAGCTTGAGTTAAGTGTTATCTGAACATGATTAAGTGACGCGGGTCTGGCGTCTGCTGTTCGGTTGAATCATATTAAATATGTACTACATATGTACATATATGCAATTCGCGATTGAACACATAAGAATGCGTAAGTAGTCGACAAGCACTATGAAAAGCGAGAACAAAGCGATTTAAAATTATATAAAATTAATAGATATTCAATCACATGCCAGAGAGGTTCTTAACAGATCTGTAATTAAAAATTTAAGTACATTGCAGTGGTAGCTCGGTTATTGAAATTATAAGTTATCTATTGAAGTACGAAGTTTCGAGATGTATCAAAAATTGAAGTTTTAAGCCGAACATTTTAAGTCTCCTGACAATAGCACAGCAATGGCCCATTAACTTCTTCTCAAAAGGGCTGGTAGGTAACTTTAAGCATTTGCGTATATTCCGTATACAAAGAGATGCTTTAAAAAAGAGTCAATGCCAGCCAGCGCCGTCTATGTTATGAAGAGAAAACAGGACTTCTCATTTCTGTAAGCAAATCAATATAGCAAATATAGCAACAGCAAACAGCCTTCATTCGCGTTAGGATTTGTTACACAATTAGAAAATATATGTATGTGAATTTCCCGTCCCCTAGAGAAAATCACCTTCTAAAACATACAACTTATTGAACGAAAAGATCAAAATACTTTGAATCAGCAAAGTAATAATCATTGTACTTTAGCATTTTGTTAAACTCCGTAAAAGATTAAAGTAAAAACCACCTGAATTGCGAAAAGTGAAATCATGGTTTCTCTGTCAATGCAGGACGGTGGCTCACTCCGATATGCCTGTCTAGGTTAGAAGAATCCCAAAATGAGAGCATGCACCGTATGCACAGATTATTGTGTCAGACTCAATAAACAATCTATGAAAATTTGAATCTTTCAGTCTGTGAAAAAAATTCGACTCATCTCGTAGATTATAACTGACTATAATTTAGACAAAAAATTCCTAGGCAAAACACTGAATGGCAGATCGTACCAATATTTTGCATAATAACTAACCCTAACTACATATAGTATATTGAATATTAAAGTCATTATTATCTTTGTTTTCACTCAAATTATGAATACCACTAAATGTGTTCCGACATATTTAAAGTCACGGCATAGAAACACTTATACAGTTCCTTAGGTGACGGAGAAAAATTTGTATAATATCGTGAAAGGTTTAAATTATGAATGCAAACATTTTCAGATTTTTGCGAACAAATATAACAATAAAAATTTAATACTGCCTCATATATGGTATGTATGTATGAGTATAAGAGGCGGCCGCTGTAGCCAAATGGATTGGCGCGTGACTACCATTTGGAATTCAGAGAGAAAGTAGGTTCGAATCTCGGTGAAACATCAAAATGCAGAAAAATTGTTTTCTAATAGCGGTCGTCCCTCGGCCTGCAATGGCAAACCTCCGAGTGTATTTCTGCCATGAAAAAGCTCCTCATAAAAATATCTGCCGTTTGGAGGCTACGTGAAACTATTTGTGGAACGACATCAAAGGGGTGTAGGCGTCAATTGTATATATATAAATATATATATATATATATATGATATATATATAAACCAAATATACATATAGATATGAGTATGGACCGTAAACATCACAGAAACCGGTTCAGTAGAAGAGAGCGATACCCATATGCTAATAATAATAAATATACGTTTTTAAATTTGGGCAGAAAAGAAGATAATTATTCCATTTATTTTTGGTTTTTATTAATTTTTAAATTTTAAAAGCGGCTAGTAACGAGGCTTCTTCCATTTCTAACTTTCATGAAAACTCATCACTTTTTAGAGACCCAGACCTACACATTTCATTAATTTCACGGATATGAATTATTGAGTAGATTTTTAAAATGGTTACAATTTGTAATGAATTCTACTATACATTTAATTAATATTCTAAAATCAAAAAGCCCAGAAGAAGATTACAACGCTACTTGTAACATTCCGAGTGTATATGAAAAAAATTATTGTGGATCCAGACATTAAAAGGCTAACCTGGTAGTCGTGTACGTAACGGATAAGAAAAAATCAGATAAAAGTGAAGATGCAAATACCCTCCATGCCATCTTAAATCTCCTCGTTAAAACCATCTGTCGTTCGAAAACGGCATTAAATTGTAGGTAGGTTCCGTTTGTGGAAAAATATGAAGAAGTAAGCCAATAAAGGATGTAAGTGATAATTATATTATATATACAAATATGTTATATATACAATAAAGTATGTAAGTGCTAATTATATTATATATACAAATATGTTATATATACAATAAAGTATGTAAGTGCTAATTATATTATATATACAAATATTTATGTTATATGATAGCTCTTCGCGATAAAGTAGTATTTTGCGCTAATATTTCACAGGTTTGCTGTAGGTTATTTGAATATAGCTCAATAGGTTAAGGGAATCCTTCACTGAAACTTTTCGATATTATTGTGCAGAGTTTCACTTATTTATGAAAATAATAAAGAAACCATCTGAAGGATAGGGGTGTTTCTCAATAATGGCAAACAAATTGTTTTCGTGAAATTTTTAACAAAAAAATAAATATTTTTCCCAAAAATTGGTAACAAAAAATGTTTTTTTCTAGAACTGCTGTAACAAAAAAATAAATGTTTGGTTTTGGTTATATTTTATCATAACAAAATTAAAAAGAAAATTACAAAAATGTCAAAAAAAATTATAAAAATGTCAAAAAAACCGAAAACGTTTCACTTGAAAAATCTCAAAATTTCTCCACAATTGTACTGAATAAATTTCAACATGATTAAAAATATTTGTTCAAAATGTCTACTCTTTGTTATATTGAAACCTAAAAATATACACATTGTCAGAAAAATTTAAGACAATCAAAAATATTAGGATCACTTGACATGAAATCGCTCAAATGCATATTCGAGTTTCATGCAATCAGCTGGATGTAATTGAAATCCTTGGCTGAAAAATTTTATGCAGATCTAATTGCGTCGCGCGCGTGATGGGCTGTGAGGTATTCAAAACCAATAAACCTTGATTTTATTCGACCTCAATGAATGTCAGGCTAAAGTCTGTGTTTAAGGTCAGAAAACAACTGTAAAAACATACACGATTTACAGCACACGCTAGAAAATGAACACTAAACTAATGTAAAATTGCTTGATAAACAAAAAGTCGTTTATGTTTACAACAAATATTTACAATTTGTTCTGACAATATTTATTTTGTGTTAGACTTTGACTTTAGGTACATAAGAAATTTTTTCCTTTAAATATTCATACATGTAAAAAGTAAACAAGGGGCTAAATTCGGGTGGTAATTAGCATTAAATGTGAATTCATTTTTGCAGCGAAAAGTTATGGTCATAACGATACTCCTACGAATATTATTTTACTGTGTTGTTTGCCGCCTACGAGCAGCAGATGGTTTTTTTATGAAGAGCTTTTTCATGCCAGAAATATACTCGAAAGTTTGCCATTTCCTGCCGAGGAGCGACCGCTATTAGAAAAACTTTTTCTGTCATTTGGAGTTTCTTGCCCGAAGATTTAAACCTGTGCACTTCCGAATGGTAATCATGTATCGACCCATTCAGCTATGGCAGCCATTTCATTAATGACGCTAGAAGTACATTCTTGTAAATCTTCTTCACAAAAATACTCATTTTTTTAATTCTTTCATTTTCTTCATATTAAAATAAGTTTGTTGAAATTTGTAAAACTTTTTTACTTTTTTCAATTCGATATTTTTAATTCTTCGGGATCTCGTGATTAGATTGTATTAACCAGAAAACCACATGGAGCTCGTGACTTCGGGAGTCTACTTTGTTTGGCTACTACAAAAGGATATAGAACAAATCGGGAAAAACATTTTGACTCTAAATTGATTAATCTTTTCCTCCTTAATTGCCTACCATTGCTCTAGAATGCATCAAATTACTTATAATTTATACGCCTAACGAATATAGTCGAGTTAAGGATTTTTCAATTTTGTGCCCGAAAACTTGTTTAAATTGGTGCAGTGGCACAATCTGTTGAATAACATAGGCTGCCTGTTCACAGTATATTGCGTTCTGTGTACTGTTCAAGTACATAAGAATGAAGAAACAGGTATGTGAGCATAGGCAGCTGAGAGTGCTCTTATTTGTGCTTTGCAGATTTGTGGATGCTATATTTGCAAGAGGTGGCTCAAAGCTTTTTATTTAAACAAAATTTATTCAAAATCGGCGTATCATTTTAAGTTTCGCTCTTATGGAGAAAAAGGCACTACAAAGTATAATATTATTTAGCAAATACCTGGTATGGCGCTGCTTCCAATGATAGATTACAAAGTTTGGTTATCTAAAGCAAAATTGGGAGTGTAACTTTGGCTGTTACTTCATCAGAGATGTGGAAAACAGAGAGAGTAAAATGAGATTAGTTGAATACAATCAAGAATTATATAAACAAGATTGCGCCCATGAGAGAGTGTGTCACGACACATTAGCTGAGTTGTGCAGTGTTGCCAACCATTTGCTCTTCGCAATAAATTTAGTACTTTTTTATACCCAAAATGCGAAAATTCTTAAGTGTGATGTTTGTATATTTTTTTTATTTAAAGCTTCCGAACCTGTGAGTTAAAAGAAAAACTGTATTATTAAAGGTCACTCTGAGAAAAATGTTTAGTGTTAATGAATATTTGTTGGTTCTTATAAAATTTGATATTTTGAAAGTGCAAATTTAATTTTTTGCTCCTTTTAAGGTTATGCAAGAATATTAAATATTCTTCTTAACATTGAAAACCGTTTTACTCATTTTAAAAAGCGTTTGAGTTTACTGAATGCGAATTAAAACCATAGAGGTGCAATCGTTTCTTATCGTTTCTTCCGGTCCTCAATTCTTAGTGGGACATAAGGTATCAAAAGTAAAAATAACTTAGAAATACCAGAAAATACTGAAGAAACTATAACGACATTTTTACAAAAAGGGAACCTTATCTTACTCTACTATATCAGTTACTTAACCTCAAATATAGCAAAAAAGTCGTTCTCTTAACAAAATAGTTTCTCTTAACAAAAAACTCATAAATTAAATTGTACATAACCATAACACATTTATTTAAAAATACGCTCATTTTAAAGACAATTTGTCACACTACAATGTTCTTTAAGTAATTCAATAAAAATTTGGTTTTTATTTTTCTTTAAATGGGTATTTTAGTGCGTTCATATATCTAAAGCTAGGCAACACTGCAGTAGCTGGAGAGAGATTTGACTGCTGGAAGGAGAAGAACATCAACAAAAACCGCAATAGCGGGCAATGTGACCGATGTTAAAAAAATTCAAAGATAAATAAAACTGAGTGAATTATTCAACTATTTTCTAATAAATGTATATTTTACAAAATTATAAACAGTACATACTTTTTAATTAGAACAGGCTAGAAAAATATCACGAAGAAAGAACTAAAACTCCGAAACTAAATAACAAAAAAAAATGCTAAATCAAGTTACGAAAATGGTAATCTGGCCGTACTGGTCACAAATTGTGCTAATGTGACATCGCTCATTGCCAAATTCGCTGAGAGCAAAGTAACGGTACCACGATAGGCGCCATCACATTATTCCTTGCATCATGGGATATAATCAGTCGCTGTTCAGACGGCAACGTAATGGCACCAGAAGTGGCTACTTTGATTTTTTGTTTGCCGACCTCTGCCAAATCCCTTATAATGCCCGAAAAATCGTTGAGAGTCAGTTAACGGTCAGCTGTTGGCCACACTTTGTGTATTCTCTCCACCGTGCGTTACGGCAAAGAATGTACGAACTAGTAGTAAGCAACAAGGTAACAAATTAGCAGGTATAGAAATCGGAGATCATGCATTTGCCATTCCCGCTTAGCAAAGTTTAGCAAACAGGAAACATATACACAAACAGTGTTTGCGCTTTTTGCTTTTACAAATTTTATTATAAAAATTGATAAACTTGTTTAATGGTGGGGCAAGTAAACATTTTAAAATTTCATACCAAAGAAATAATATTTCAATCGGTTGAGTCATTTTAGATTTGATGAAATTCGGAAATTAATTTTATAATTTTCCCAGATATCTAAACATTTTGCATTATGCAAGTAGTGGCTTCTGTACACACAGTTATTCGCATACATACATAGATCTTGCGGATTCTGTTTATAAGAAAAATTAAAAAAAAATAATAAATAATTGGCGCGTACACTTCTGTTAGGTGTTTGGCCGAGCTCCTCCTCCTATTTGTGGTGTGCGTCTTGATGTTGTTCCACAAATGGAGAGACCTACAGTTTCAAGCCGACTCCGAACGGCAGATATTTTTATGAGGAGCTTTTTCATGGCAGAAATACACTCGGAGGTTTGCCATTGCCTGCCGAGGAGCGACCGCTACTAGAAAAATGTTTTTATTAATTTTGCTTTCGAATTATATAAGAAAATAGTGTGTTGAAATATGCATCCAATACTCAAAATAAAGGAAGATTTGAAGAAAATATAATTTTGTGTGTATTTTGCCACTGATTTGAGTTTATTTTTAATGTTAAATGAATTTACACGCCAGCAGATATGAATTTATCCTTAAAATCGCTTGCGGAATATACTTAATTTATTAAATCGGCACTATTAAGTATTCTTCTTTGCACTTCAGCCGCTTAAATGGCATTTTCCAAATGTTCCCTTAAATAGTAGTCTATAAATATCGAAAAATATTAATTTATTTTCTATCTCTGAAGACAAGAATCCTTTTGCAAAACCACACGCAATCCTATCGTTTTCCTGTCGCACATTTATCGTTTTTCGAATCTTCCTTTTACACCATTTTCACACTCCTATTTAAGTAAAATATACCCTTTCCGGTGGTTTCTCTCTCCGCTAAAAACAGCTATACACACACACCAATACATTTGATTTAACAGCGTGATATCTTATCTAAATTACCGTCAATTTTGTGCAGTGAATAATGTGGTTGTCACTTTTTCTGCAATATAATATTTTTTGTAATTCCGACGCTGTGTCGATTGTTGTAATGCTCGCACACTCGCTAAATGGCACACATACATTTTATTGACCATTTCCAATTTTATTTGTATTGCTTTTATACGCCTATTTGGTCATTTTCAATAACAATGCGACCGCTATAATACAAACATTTATGCATACATTTATATGTATATTCACGTACAATATATGCATATATTCATGTGTGTATGTGCATACAGGGTTATCGGGAAATTCGTTCTTTAGGTCATCCAAAAATTTTTTGCACTTATCGTCATCACCTCTTTTAGTGATATATCTCAGGGTATAAGTTTTCCAAATTTCTTTTCTACGCAATCGAGTTAAATATTTGTAAATCGATTTCAAGTCTTTTCGACTCGTGTAAGCTCCACTTAGATCACAATAACGATAAAAACTGCCTTTATGTGATAAAATCCACCTTCACCTAAATTCTAGGAAATGCTTTCAGAGAGCGTTTTCTAAGTATGGACAGTTACTTGGTACCTAATATTTAATTAAGGAATAGCGTCTCACCATTCTGAACGAAATTTCGGATTTGGCTTTAATGTTTGATTTAAAACCCCGAGTTATATAAATTATTTAATTTCTAAGTTATATATTACACTTCAGCTGCAATATTACACTTCACTCTTCAGCTGTTTCTCTTTGTGTATTGTAAGCTTTCGACTAAGTATGGTACGAAGGGCACTCCACAAGCTCAAGTCCATGTTGCCGATGCAATACTGCGAGCTGCTCACGTCATATTTTAATGATAGCTACTTTTGCGTAATATACGGAAATGCATATTAATTATTAAAAAATATAAACGCAGACGTTTCATAGGGAAGCATTTTGAGTCCTCTGCTACATTTCCTGTATACCTAAGACCTACCATCGGCAAATCAGCAAGCAACTACAACATTTTCGGAGTATACTGCCATACTTTTAGTCGATACAAGAAGCTGTTAACCTCATTGCTACATGGGCTTACAAATGCAGAATGAAGCTAGGCAAAATAACGTCAGGATATAAATTGTTTTCTGTAAAAAACGCTACTTATAAGTGAATCTTCCTCGATGTGTTCTTAATCTTCTACGCAGACGAGACCAAATATCTAGGCATAACACTTCAACAAACACTAAGACCGGTTTGGACTTTCAGTACACATCAGAACTGTCGTATTTTCGCCCAAAAGGTAGTTCAACCGTGAATATTACATTTGCCCAAAACCTTTATGAATTTTCCGTAGCCCGGTCAAGTGTTTTTTCAACGTGTTCTAGAATTTGAGGTCTTCTGTACGTAAACGCCTTCGAATCGTGGCTTCAGTTACATTAGCACCACTTTTCCTTAAAAGTGCTTCAGCTTCACGCAACAATAAATTTTGTTTTGTCACAAAAAAAATCAATGATCTTCTGATTTTGGTTCGAAGAGGTATTTTTTAATTTTTTTTTTTTGCCTCGTCCTGGGAAGTCGCCAACGTGTTTAATTTCGGTATACCATTGCACCCATCTATTATGAACTCTGTTATGGTCCGTCATTGCGTCTCGCTCAAACATTGTGGAACAAATTTTTATACGGATTTCTAATGTTGGCAGCTCAAATAAGAGAAATTATTATTTCCCGGCGGCCGCCATAGCCGAATGGGTTTGTGCGTGGCTACCTTTCGGAATTCAGGTTCAAATCTCGGTGAAAGACCAAAATGAAGAAAACGTTTTTTTTTTAATAGTGGTCACCCCTCGGGAGGCAATGGCAAATTTCCGAGTGTATTGCTGCCATGATAAAGCTCCTCATAAAAGTATGATATCTGCCGTTCTGCGTCGGCTTAAAACTGTAGGCCCCTCCATTTGTGGAAGAACATCAAGACGCACGCCACAAATAGGAGGAGGAGCCTACTTTGCTGCAGACGTACGTGACATTTTTGAACCTTTAAGGTGTACACATAGGAATATTGTTTTTAATTGTTTTAAACACGCAGAACTTAGTTTGTAAAAATAACATAATCTCTCTAAATTTCTCACAAAACTAACAAATTTTACAATGCGTATTGCGAAAAGTCTACACTTGTTTAGCAGTGTTTACATTTTTTTATAATGAACTCTAAATTTGAATTTTGATGCTCACGCCTCCCTTAGACAAACGGTACATTATTTTTGAAATATTATACCATTTTGGACAGCTAAAAGGAGATACCAGTTTCTAAGGTAATGACCACATTAGTTTCCGTACAATTTTTTTAGTGATGTAAAATAGGAAATACTTAGTGAAATATAGAAAATTCCAAACTTTATGTGTTAGTCATTTTTAGTTGTTGAGAATTGGTTCAAATTCTATTGATGATTTCTATTAACTGATATACCCCTCTCACTAGAAACCGAAAAAATACTACGACTCCTGAACTAACATTTAGGAAAGTGGACAAATGGATCTTTAAATCGAATATATCGACATGCCGAATATCTCAATTAAGATTTGGACATCACATCATATAACAAAATTAATCAGAAACGGCCTAATCATTAAAGGCCTCAAGAAACTAGGACGACTTTCCCGGTAACCCTGTTTATAAATGAGTGCAAATATAACTCGCCGCCCAGTGTATTGTGCCGCAATCAACCAATACTAGCAGTATTGCTAAATATTCACACAAAGACAGAAACATGCACACACAGTTGTAGTGATTACAGTGCTTGTGTGTACATATGTATATATTATATATATACAGCTATGTATGTATAGCTCAAACACACTCTGTACTTGCTTGTTTGATGCATTTAACACTGTCAGTAAATTTACTCATATGTACGTATGTATGATGATAGTTGTTTATTTATGTGTTTGCTGGATGTGCGCATATTTGGTTGATTGTCACCATGTGTGGTGTTCAATATAGCAAAACACCAGCAAAACCGTCGTACAATATATTGTACAACCAACAACCGAAACGGAAAAGCAGTTGACCGGAAATCATGGAAATTTTTATAGAATTACCACACAATGTGCCCTGTTGGCCATTCAGAATACAAACATACAAGCGCATACATATGTATATACACAAGTGTGATATGTGTATGTGAATTTTATGCATGCAATATTATTCATATTTCATAGCAACCAATTTGTGTTGCGTATGCTTGTGAATAAGCTTGAATAGGCAATACGGCGTTGGAAGTAAACGGGGTTTTTTTAAGAGCGTGAAAACTTAAAATGATAATACAAAACAGAAATATTGTTAGATTGCATTTTTTTATTATAATCTGGTAGATAATTTCATAGCATATATTTCTTGAATATGATAGCCGCCATATGCCCGCTGCGGCTACAAGTTACATGGTCTATTTGATCAGTTCAATAAATCGATTGCTGAGCGCAAGCTGTGCCATCTTTTTGGACCCAATGTCATCGATGTTTAGCTGATTAATTTTTGGAAACAAACATTCAGTCAGCATGGCTCGATAGCGCCCTCCACGAGCTCTATGAACTTTGCGAGCAGATTTACTTTTCAAAGTGAATTTCCATAATTTGGAAACGTCGTTCTGCGGCTAAAAAATTTGTGATGACTTGCCAAACCTTATTGAACAGAAATGCCAACACAGTTTGCCATTCACAGGATAGTTACCGATATCCACAGTTCTCATGCTGCTAAAAAAACACCCGACACATACATACATGTTTGCATATGTTCTGATGATATTCCGCAACAACTAGAACTTAGATACAACTAAGTAATTTGTATAATTTTAAATGTACATATTTTATTTGAATTTTTAGAATAGAATATTGGGCCAAGGCCTGCACCGTTGAGAAGTACATACTTAGGCGAAGCTTCTGTTCAAATTTTCGTATCTATCTGGCTGCTGATTTGCCTAAAAGACAGATTAAAATAAATTTCAAATTGATAGGCAGACACAGATTTGTTTAATGGAGAATATTTCCAACAATGCCAGGGAAGCAAATTATTATTTTATAAAAGTTATCGAAAACCATCCAGAGTTTCGAGCTTAATTTGACATTTTATTACATTAAAATTTAATGGGTAACACAACAAGGAATCCAACTTTTTTTTTTATTTTTGATTAAAAAGTTTGAAATTTCGATGAAAATTTGTTGAATTTTTATAAATCCGTCACAAAATTTCAAACTTTCGGTTGCATATTATTTGTTCTTGAATAAAAAAGATTTTTACAACAAATTTGCAAAAATTAAAAAGAAACCGAGGGAAAGTAATCAAAACAGATCAAAATGTAGTCGTACCGTAGTTTGTTCGTGCGTTGTATGGAAAAATCACGGCAGCGCAAACTGCTGTACTTCTCTAAACATTCTTACATATTTATGACAGAAAGTTTATGGCTAAACTCAAAATTAAGGCGAAAAAAACCTATTTTAATTAAGCGAAGAATATTTACAGGAACAATTTTTTTTATATGACGTCATTGAGTATCGCTTTACCAATATAAAAGTGTGCAGGACTAGTAGCTTCATACCTGCACATACGTACTAAATAAATTTTCATTAACAACCAAGCTTACCTGGGAACTATCAAGGAGGTGCTTCCTCATTGGCCACAGTAATTATTAATGCCGCCAACGGATCTCTGTTCGCATTAAGTCATCATCTGACCGCACAGAAAAAAAATTCATCATGCATACTGGAGTCTAATGTATTTTTGCGAGTTTACTTTGACTATAAATGCCGAATATGTTATGAAAAATCTAAAAGCCAGCCCTTACATACGGTTAAAAGAACCAAAATTCGAAATCGAAAAAAATGCATTACTCTTAGTGCAGAATGATTTTTTTTTTTTTTTAAGACGATCTAATGTGCATCTGTAGCAAACCAACTGAAACGTGAAGTCCTTAATGTTTGTTTGTTTTTTCGTATATAACTTTGTTAGTTTTGGGAGCATAACATAAATTGCTCCACATCTTATTCACTGTGTGTGTGAGTGGAACTATCGTGGCTAAATATTTTGAGGTTGTTTTCGAAATAACCTATGGCCGGAGTGTGATTGCATTAAGGAAAAGTTAGTTTCTCCGTGTTTCTTTTTAAGTCAAGCCATCATACAGGGTATGAGTTTATGGGTCCATCTACCCTTTGTGGATATTATATATTCAACCCGTATTGAAAGTAGTCGAACGAGTGTCGCTTTTCTTCTGGTTCGATTTATTTTCGCCTTGCTCGTCAATCATTTTCAGATAATCTGGCAAACGCTCTTTTCATTTCCTTTGTTAGTATGTCTACTACGATTAGACCAGCGATGTTGAAGAAAGCTTAATCGGAAATGGTGCTACTGCTCAGCTCAGATCTGGACGGCGGATGTACAAGAGAACCAAGAGCATATATGGGTATTGCATGCATACTGGATTTTTACACCAACAGCAAATGTTGTGTGCAGTTTTACGTTTTCCAATTTCACAATATTGACAACGGACAGGATATTTGGTGTGTTTGTCGTTGGAAATATCAGGCATTTGTGTCAAATTAGTTAGTGCCAAATCCAGAAACAATGCACTGACCAAGTGCCATTTTGATAGCCATTCGTGTTGGAGCACACAGCCTGATACAATTGGAATTTGGAATGAGCACGTCCAGAGCGCTTATGTATATTTCATATGTTAAAAAAATTGTCAATAGCTAACTTACAGATTTACGTTTAGTTGTGTATGCAGAAAGCATTTTGTCCATCTCGTCGACAATGTTATTGGCTGATCTATAGTCAAAGATATATTGCCGCTAATTTTTCTTCTCAGCAATAAGTACAAGATATTTTCTCAAAAGCATGTTAGAGAGTAATATAACCACTTTTAACTTTTTTGGCAATTTATGCCAAATTGCAATGAACACTTTTAATTAAATTTTTGCCACAAAATAAAAACTCTTCTGCGCATTTACGGCAAAAATATTCTGTTTTGATTGTTAGTTCTCCCGAAGATTGATTACCTGCAAAGATTGCCGCGCATTCGATTTTAAAACGCAGAGATTGGAGCAACTCTAATGCGTTAACTTTCAAATTGAAGCGAGATTTATGCGTTTTTGTGCGATAATCAGAATCAGAATTTGATTTATCTGCACACAACAAAAATAGAAGTCCAATGAAGGCTGTGAATATTTTTGACTTTATTCAACAGCCACTTTGAAACATTTTCTGGGTTCTTTCATTAGTAACCGAAGTACGAAAACTTATTCGCGCCTCGAACTGGTGAATATCAATTTAAAGACGGTAGCTATGTTTTCCTGTTTTTTTTCGAGTTCCTAAAATAATATTTACCAATATGTTAATTTACAGCTTTTTGTTTTTATTTTAGTTATTTTATTACAAAATAAGCATTACAATAAAAAATGTAATACAGCCAGGCAATATGAAAATCTACTGTGCTATCACCCCTGTGACAATCAGTACACAGATGCGCAAGAAATTACAAAGATTCTATGCAAGTGATTCAAATATTTTGGGCAATATCGTCAATTATTCTACAATTTTGTTTATTTCTAAGCTTGATTATAACTAGAATTGAATTAAAGAAAAAACAAAAAAACAATTTTATAATTTTGAAATTTATTCAATGGTAGAAAAGTTTGGTGTAGAGGTTTTTAAAATGAAGTATCTTCTGTTCTTTTTAAAATGTTGAACATTTTTTTTATTTCTTTATATTTTTTTAATTTATATTTAATTTAATTTACTTTTACAAGTATGGACTATCGAGCACATGAAGGACACATTTACGTACAGGACATATTTGTTCATTTAACCCATGCGGAAAGGATTTCAGAGGTGTGGCCAATATCGGAGCGTTAACCAACTCTCAGCTATTATGATTGACTCAACAAATTAGCTGACGTCACATGGATCATGACGTTTAAAAAAAATTTAGTCTTCGCGTATTTTCTTCGTTGCTATCTGAACAACGACTGGTTGCACGAGCGTGTGAATACGTTTAATTAATGGGCCAGTCCTCGCTCAATTTCGTTTTTTATCATAGCTGAATACCAAATCATCCTTGAGCAGGTAGAATTCATTCTCTTATACCTGATGAGCGAACTGCAACGTAAAATTGTTAAAGAAATTTCCATTTCCAGAATAACGAGGAAAAAGAATTCTATTAGGAACTGTAGCCCGTTTTTTTTTATGCCAAAGTTGCTGTTCTAGGAACTCCACTTCAGATCTGATTGCATCTAATTTATTTTCTATTAGATGATGGTAAATGAAAAACTAAAAAAAAATATTGACTTAAATCCTCAATTTGACCAATAATAGCGCCTAAAATTGTAAGCATAGAGTTGAAAATTTGATGATCTTCTTAAAAGCAAATAACCGGCTGCCGGTGAGTAGCAAACTATGCAAAATATATAATTGATTATAGTTCATTCTAAGTTGTAAAATGTATTTACTTTCTTTTGAAAAATCGGCAATTTCTTTCCAGACAACCCAATAGTTGGATGTTATTACTTTGGTTTTTTCTATTAAGTTTTTTTATTTTTTATTTTTGGTCGCTCATTTTAAACGTCTGATAAAAGAAGAAATAAAAACCGTTTTATTAACTTCGAATAAACTTATCTTTGTAAGCATAAGACTTATATATCTAAACAAATAATGATTTTTATATTCGCACCTTCATGGTAAAGTAAGATAAAAATAAAAACAGGAACGGCAGCCGAGGGCGTTCGAGCTGGGTCTCAACTTTCATGAAATTTACTTTTTCATGAAATCAAGCCCAGCATATAATCCTAAGTTGTTTCAAGTCGGTTACAAAACATCCTGTATACTAATTGCAAATCAAAAAAAAAAAAATATGTTTGAGTGTTCCTTAAAAAGCGAAAATATGCAGTCAACCTATGTTAAAACAATAACTGGCCAAACTGAATATATCTCTGAGGGACTCTAAATCAAAAGTTTTGGAAAATATTTCCTGTTGAGTAGCCTATCTCCCATTTATATGAGTATACAAGCGTGGAATGAATGAATCGATAATACTAACTCTCCAGTTCGAGTTCGAAACTTTTGCTATTAACAACAAATCATTTGGAAGCAATGAATGCAAATAAATTCCATGCATACTTTAGAAGTTTATTGTTAGTTTTCGCAACTCCATACAAACATACAAACATACAAGTACGAGTACCTCAAGTACTCGTACATATGCAGGGGAATAAATTGGCCATGTTGCTCAGTATGCCAGCCAAATAACCGAACAAAGCAAGAGTTTGCTCTGCAATCAACATCTAGTAAAACTACAGCAGGTAATCGAAAGGAAACGCATACTTGCAAAATGTTTGAAAATCTACATAACGACAGCCATATACAAATGCGTAGATATATATCTTTATGTACATATGTAAATTTGCAAATGAAAAATTACTGCATTTAATACATATTTAAATCCTTGAGCTTATACCATATGATTTTGCTGCTTTTCCTTTAGAATACAAATTTTTTTTACACAAATTGTACTCGAAGTAATAGGAAATATCTTAAATTAAGGAGTGTTCCTGCAAAGGATTATCTATTCAAATGTTTAAATAATTAAATTAACAGAACAAAATTGGATAAATGAGATTTCTAATATGCCATGATAAAATAATTTTCATCTGGATATTTACAAATTAGAAAAGCTTTTTCCTGGCAGAAATACACTCGGAGGTCCATTGCCTGCCGAGGGACGACCGCTATTACAAAAACTTTTTCTTAATTTTAATATTTCACCGAGATTCGAACCGATGTTCTCTTTCTGAATTCTGAATAGTAGTCACGCACCAACTTATTCAGTCACGCCGTATTTGATATAAAAAGAAACTCATTTTGAAATCTATATTGTAACGTAATCATTATTAAACATTTATTGTAAATACAGTTTAATTGAGCAGAAAAATATAGTCTAAGGTAGATAATGTAAAATCGAACTAAATAGAACTCGAGGTCTCATTGAGTGCATGAAGAGAGCGAGCAATATAAGCATTACAGGCATGACTTGTTCAGAACGTATTCAAATGGAATGGGTATTTATTACGTTAAGGCCTGATAGAGACCGAAAACTTTATATTTTCTAAAAGAGAGTAACAGTCAATATTCCCCTTGATAATACGTATGAAACAAAAAGTGCAGCAATAAAATCGATGTTCTACTTTCTAGCTGTTTGAGATAATATAATTAGAAAAAAGCGGGATTTATATGACCAGAGAGGATCCAAAGAATTCAAGGAGGAGAGAGCATACTTAAGGATCAATTTGTAACGTGATAGTCGAATAGAGGATTGGTGATAAGGTCTGAATATTGTAATGTAGTTCGAAGAAATGCAGGGGGGTCTAGAAATTTCAAAAAATCGATATTTTGTTTTTTTGATATTTCGAAGACATATTATCTGAAAAATATACTGGGAAGTTTCCAATATTATAGCTTCTACAGCCCATTAACTAGGTAGAGAGCGGTCATTTATCTCGAAATTACTTTTTTCGGCCTGGTGTTGTCAAACAAAAATCTATTCAACCGAATCGTCTGAAATTTTAATATGTTGTTCACAACATCAATGGCCATCGCCAATTATTTCATATTTTTTTTATTAAAAAACTGAAAAAACTCTGATTTTTGGAGTGTCAAATTCGAAATCGAGCCATTTTGTCAAAGTGCCAAATTGGATCACATTTAGAAAAAACGCAGATGGGATACTAGAGCTGGCCTTCCCAGATTTGATGTATCGCCAAGAAATGGATGACTAGATTTATTATTGTTTTCAAAACTTAGAATATACTGTGTGCAAAAAGTAAGGTGAATTTATTTGTCAAACTTCGCGGGATTAAAATTTCGCTCTAGTTATTTTTTTATGAGTTGGCAGCACTGTTAATAACATCTGGGCCAACTTTCATGTGAATGTCATTATCAGTAATATATTTACGCTTGTGTTTACCAAACGACCAAGAGTGCATTTTTCGATTTTTACAATGTCTGCAAAAATTTGATTGAGCAGAGAAGTTCCATCAAATTTTGTTTGCGGAATGAAATGTTGGCTGCGGAAACGTTTAGCTTGTTGCCGAAGGCATATGGTGATTCGACCATGTCGCAGAAAAATGTTTATAAGTGGTACAAAGACTTCAAAGAGGGTCGAGAACGTGTTGATGACTTGGAGCGCTCCGGACGACCATGGACGTCAACAGATGACCAACACGTCAATAAAGTGAAGGAGTTAGTGCTCAAAAATCGTCGGTTGACTGTTAAAGACCTTACTGATATGATCGGAATGTCAGAAGGATCTGTGAAAACCATTTTGAAAGACCATTTGGGCCTACGAAAAGTCAAATCTCGTTTGGTACCGAAAACTCTCAATTTCTTGGAAAAAAGTCGTCGCGTTGATGTGTGTGAAACAATGCTTTCAGACTATCAGGACAAGCTCAAATGCATCATTATGGGAGTTGAGACTTGGATTTATGCTTACGACCCTGAAACAACCGACCAATCAAGCAAATATCGTGCTAAAGGCGAGGCCAGACCGAAAAGAGCACGTCAAAGTCGTTCAAAAATAAAGGTCATGATGACAGTTTTTTTCGATTTTCGTGGTGTGGTGCACTATGAATTCCTTCCACCTGACCAAACTGTTAATAAGGAATATTATTTGAGCATCATGCGTCGTTTACGTGAAGCAATTCGCCTAAAAAGACTAGAATTATGGGCCAACAACTCTTGGTTTTTGCGTCACGACAATGCACCGTCTCACACTGCACTCGTTCTTCGTGACCATTTCGCCAAAAATTCCAATGAATAGTCTGAACATAGCTTGATGCAAAGCCTGCGAGAACGATTTAGAGGAAGAAATGATCTATCATTGCTCTGTGCGAAAGGGCTTTGGCATCTCAGAGCTGCATTTTTAGCCAATCTAGATCAGGTGGCGCATATTGGTTTGAAAGGATTGATGTGACTCGATGCAGACACTTTACTATTAAAGAGTGAATAGTTAATCAAATGTAACCTAAGTGAAACATAAAATAAAGCAAAGGTAGAAGCTAATCTATAGCAAAATTAATGAAGTTGCTTTTGTTAGACACAATACTGTACCTGCGCAGATTAATCACACAACGACGTTCTTACATGTATGGGCGTTCATAGCTTCACACATATGTACATGTATATTTACTTGCTCACCACGTTAGCCCACAAGGCAGGCGTCCACTCGCCCCAGGAGCACTGGGTCCCAATTCAATTTCCTTAATTTCGGCTTTAGTGCTAACAGTAAAAGTGCTTTCAATTGCAGTACCTGCAGCAGCAATTGTGGCAAAATGTTACTTTATTGCTGCTGCAACATTAAGTCAGGTGAGCGAACTGTGAGAAACCTCATAAGGAAACTAACTTACAACTGTGCTGGTAGTCACGAAGAGCTCGAAAGTGTTTAAGACCTTTTTTGTTGTTGGTGGTGGTTTGGTGAATTTTAAGCGCGTTTCATATGAACACAATAGTACAAACCTATAGCATAACCGAAAACTGCTTCAAGAAATGAATTTTTCCTGCCACTTGTTCGTTGGGAATGTAGTTTTGCTTTTGAAATACAAACTAACAAATCCACACATCCATACATCCCTGCCATCTGTTTGGTATTTATTACCTACAAACTTAAGCTGGGCAACGAATGCGATTGCCTTGTAGCAACTCTTGGTCGCCCAAGCACGTCCACCGTTATTTATGTACACGTATGTGTGTTGTTGCGTACAAGTATGCAAGCAAGTATGTATGTATATATGTTTCTCTAGGTGTGAGATTTTGCAGTTGAATTTTAGTTCTACATTCGTTTTTGTGATTGTTGCTTTGTTAGAACAGCTTGCAATGAGTCCTAATGGGCATTTTGCAATTACAAATATACTCAAACACACACAAGCACACATATCCCAGTAGGGAAAGCTTACGTAGTAGAATGGAATACTGGTTTAGATCAACCATTCAGCCAGTTTCAAATCGCGACATGAGTAGCGATATCTATCCTTAGATTTGCTGTGTTAAAGCCAAAAAGTAAACACAAATAAGCGCGATTTTTCGGTGCTATTTTTCACCTGTTTACTTATAGTAATATCATATGCAAGTTACACATAGTTATTACTATGTTTCTTATGCATAAAATTGTTGCTAGTTCGTGTCGTGATCAAAGGCTATGTTACATCGGGAAGGATCCCTGAATACGACACCGATGACCGACCTCAGAAATACACAATGACGGTTGGTGCCCTGCAAGGCTCGATTCTTGGGCTACTTTATGGAATGCAATATACGATGGCATCCTCAAAATGAAGCTGCCCATGAATGCGACGCTGGTGGGATACGCAAGCGATATTGCCCTGGTTGTTTCGGGGAAACATCTCATTGATATGGAACTCAACTCCAATGAAGCTATAGCGAGGATTGAGCGCTGGTTGTACAATGCAAACTTCAGCTAGCAGCGCAAAAAACAGAAGCAGTCTTGTTGAGCAAAAGGAAGAAGAGGAAGTGTTTGACGGTAAATTTCGGAGGTCTCAACATGCAGCCTAAACCGGTTATACATTACCCAGGTGTTATGATTGACTCGCGCATGACCTTCAGAGAGAAACTCAGTACAAATTGCTCTAAAATGGCTGCTGCTGAACATTGCGTTAGTACAAGGTGCAAGAAGAAGACTTCTATCTACTGTGACAGACTCCATCCTATTATATGCCACTCTCGTTTGCTCCCAAGCCCGAGAAACATACCTACGAGAGGCCAAGCAGGGTTAAAAGGTGAGTGCTTTGCGAGTAGAGAGTATCGGAGGATGCAATTTGCGTGATTGGGGGAAAAACTCTACTGGATATCCAAGCACATAAACTAGACCGTTTCTATCCTAGGCAATGTGTAAAGCCAACAAGGGGCCAAAAGTTGACACAGCGAATTACGTCACTGCCGAATGGCAGCGGTATCTTTCTTCCAACGACCGCTGGACTCACGAATCCATCGCTAACCTTACCACGTAATTACGACGAAGACACGGAAAAGAGGATTACTTCATCTCTCAGATCCTGAGCGAATACGGCTGCTTACAGTATTATCTGCATAGGTTTGAACTCACACTGTCCTACCTGCCCAGAGAAGTTTGAAGACACACGACACGTAAATTGGGATGGGGACTGGGATGCTAGATGCAAGTTTGCCAAGCAAGTATTGCGTACGCTACGCAAGCCGGACGAAAAAAGCCGAACAGTAGAGCTATTTCAGTAGTGACAGTCAAAGCTAAATAATATCAACGCTCTGGGCCGCGTCTGATCACACCGAACTTCCCGACAAGTGAATGAACATAAAAAAATATTCCAGAGGAGGTGGACTCAGACGTACTCACTACAATTACAGACGCTTGAGTTATCGACTCACGATCCCATCATACGCAGACAAGACAGTAATGCACATGAAATTACCACACACGAAGTTCCATCCGCTTCATAACGAAACTAATGGAGACTATCAGCGACATGTAACGTCAATATATCTTAGATAGAGCGGAACAAATTAAGAGCATAATTATATTTTAGATACATAAGAAATGCTATTCATTAGAAAATTTTAATTTTTTATGATTATTTACTCTGAAGTCTTTAAGCTATATATCGTGAGATATGGATCACTAAAGGCATTCAGCGGAATACATTCGGAACTTTTTTGTTCCCCCAATATTTTACAGAAAATGTGATTCAGGAAGTATAAAAATTATTTCGAAAGACATCAAACGCCTTTCAGATTATTTTCAAATAAAAAGATGACTTCTAAGGCGGATTTGAAATTTTCAGAAAAAATGTTTCATTCTGCACTATTTTAAAGCATTTTCAAGTGCAGCTGTCTGTTCTCGTACTTTAACGAATTTCGAAGTATTACAGCAAAAAACATATATATATATATTCCTAAACTTATTAGAAGCGCACCAGTTCAGTACTGGTTAATTTCCTTGCAGGCATGCAGCAGTTCACATAGATTTCGTTAGGCGTTACTTATACGCCATAGTGTCTCACATTTAAAATTTATTTGTGCTACAATGTCGTAGATATAACTTTATAATATGACAGGTGAAGAAGAAAAAAGAAGTGAAAGAAAAAAGAACAAGAAAAGAGGAAATACAACCAAAAGGAATGAATGATAAAATATTGCTGGAACTATTTTTAACACAAATTGTTCTTGACGGCAGGTGAAGAGGCTGTTCTTACAAATATTTTTGTTGTGGCTGTAGATTTAGTTTGAATTGTTTTTGCTTAACTTTTATTTATTTTTTGTTTTATTGTGTTTAGTTGTACTTTGTTTTTGTAAGAATTCACTGAGCTGGCATAACAACAACATTATTATTGTTGTAAAGTTCATTTACCTTTGCTTTTGTCCGACTACCACCTGTCTATCTGTATGTTCATCTGCCTATTAGACATAGGTGTACATGCTTTAGAGGTGTGTAAGTGTGCGTCTGCGTGAGTGTGTGCTTGTGCGCTCGTAATGTGCAACGCGCAATTGAAGATAAAAGTCATAGAGATTTACAAAGCACTGAACGTACATACATGCCACTTGTCCTAAGAAACGAAAAGGTTGTTAACATATGCAGCACCGATATGTTGGCCAGGAAGTCTAAGAGCAAATTTTTTGTTTTTGTTTTTGTGAAATGCGAATATGAAAGTGTAAAATTTTAAAGAATTAAAGAGGTAGACAAAGATGATTTTTTTTTTAATTTAGAGAGTTTTGATATTATTCTAAGGCGTTTCGGACTAAAGGACTACATATATTTCAAAGAGTAAGAATAAATATGAGATTTGAAATTCGAACGGGAATAAAATACGAAGTAACAAAGTCTTATATACCTACATATATTAATGAGAAAAAAGATGAAGAAAATAAATCTGTGTCTATAGTAGACATTTTTCTCTGAAAACCACTTTTTTCTTTGAATATGAAGTTATTTTGTACAGTTGTCATTTTATTTAGAGATGCAAATTTTCTTTTGACATCCCATTTTTTGTCTATAAATAGAACATTTGCTACAGATGGAATGTTTTTGGGAAATATAGGAGGGTGGAGGGGAAGGCTGGGCTGTTTCACATTTTGCTCTATCTAGAGGGGCACTTTCATCTAGAGATGACACTTTTAGCTAGAGACAAGTTAGAAGTGATGAAGATTGAATAAGACAAGGTTTTTACCTATAGTTATAACCTTGAATTAGTATTTTTATTTAAAGGTTTGACACTTTTTCTATGTAAGTATGACACCTTTATTTAGGGAAATTTTTTTTTAAATAGGATATTTTTGCTTTCTTGATATGATATTTTAGAGCTATCTGGCTGACTGAGTGGAATCTGTGAAAGTTTACTTTGTTAGATGCTGTTAAATGCAACTTTGTTAAATGTAGCGCAATAAACTTCACGTTTGAATAAAATATTTTTCCCGCTAGCCATTTCTTCAAATTGGGGAACAAATAGTAGTTCAAGAGATCCGAGGAAGTCAGGTCTGGAGTAAAGGGGGAACGAGAAACGATTATTTCTAATAATTTGCAACCACAACTACTGAGGCGTGATCTGGTGCGTTGTCGTGATGGAAAAGGAAAATCACTCGACTTCTCCAATTTAAATGAATGCCAAACACAAAGAAATATATCGATTTGGATGAAGCTTGGCGTGTGTTCTTCCAAGAGATGCCTCCTCTATACGTGTCAATACTGACAACTCTCTGACTTTGCACGAACTTTTTAAACGAGTCTCGTGGCTCGTTTTATATTTTAAGAATAATATGATTGAATATACTCAACAGGTAGTCCAACGTAATGAAACTTCGATCCTATCCACTACTTATATATGACCTGACATGATTTAAGCAATCGTAAAAAATTGGGTAAACATTTTTTCTGCAGTTCGTAGATCCTCTATATATACAGCCCTCACAAGCTTTTGACAATACTTTTTTTTTAGTCTGCTTATGCGGTTTGTTTGTGGTAGAAAAAAATATCGTTCATTGGTTACATGAAAGAAAGTCATAACACCGTTATAAAAAAGGATATCAAAGATTAATACGAATTTTGAGCCATTCTAAGATAGTAAAATACTTGTGTTATACTAAAACTAAATGAGCTAAAACTGCACACGCAGAATTTTTCTAAAAATCAGATCATTTTTCTAAAAATCTTAATAAAAAGTTGGAAATTTTAATATACATTTTGTGCATTTTAATATGTACAATGTTTGAAACATCTAGTTGTATGGTTTTTGTTTGCACTATAACAAAATAGAAAAAAAAAAATAAATAATTAGTCAAAGGTTTGCTGCGGGTCACGCTGATATTATTTTGAATTCTGGTTGATATGTACATACATATATTGACGCTGATCGGTGGATAAATGTGAACATCTCCATTGACCAGATTTTAGTATTAATTTGTATGATAATAATATTATAGTGAGCCTAAAGAACAGTCCACCAATCATATTAGCCTTTCAAAGATATTGTTTTTATAATACTTCGAAGTAGCAACCTTAGAAATTTGCAGTATAGCTGCTTGAATATTTGCTTTTAACACTAACCCTACCATGGACGGGTCAAATGACCCATTTTAAACTTTTTGTCAGAAGTTCTTAGAAATAACATTATTAAATCGTCGTTTGCCTTCACGACTTTTATTAAAAAATACATCGAATGTATTTTTCAAGATTTGCTCTTCTCTTTCTAATTGTTTTACCGAGAAATATATGTGATCTTAATAATGTATATAATATTTTTAAGACGGGTCATTTGACCCACTTTGGTAGGAATAGGAATACATAAAATATCGGTAGGTTTAGGGTTAAATGAGAAATAAACAAACGAATTATATATCTATGTACTTACATACGAGAAACTAAATTAATAAATATGTACTTTTCATATTTCTCATCTTCCCGTTTGAATTTCACAATTTTATCAAGTAAATATTCAGCTTCACTGCTTAATCGACAATTGCAAATCGAAATCAATATTTCCAAGAGTCAATGCAATTTGTTGTTGACAAATTTAAATCTCGCATCCGGATCGCGAACTCAGCGGATGCTTTGCACTGGTAGCGCATTTATTATGCCAAATGAAGAAGCGCATTAGTGGCAACAAGATGAAATATATTTAGGTTAACTTCCGCATGGCTAAACAAGCGTGGAAATGCAGCTGAGTTGTAAGCTCACCATCTTAAATATTCGACGCTTTAGCCTCTCAACCTATAGCACTCACTCGGAGTGGGAGAAGTCATCTCGTCGTTGCATAGACAGTCGTTGTAAGGGTGCGGTAGGAATGTGACTTTAGAGTTGTTAGTCATGCGTAAACGGTGACCTAACTGTGCTCTCGCTGTGATGTAATCCGCTTAAAAATTGCCGACATTTATGTCTGTCTGTTTGTAAGCATATTTGTGTGCATGTATCAGAACAGCCGTGGAAGTCATACCTTTGGCGCAAGCCAATCACAAGATATTAAATTGAAGAAATTTCCAAATAGAGCACTGAGCGCACAAGTAATGAAAAATCAGATGCAGACATTTGACAATTCCGAATGGGAGGAGAGAGCTAAGACAATAGAAAAAGAAGTCGACATTAGCGAAATTATTGTAAAACAGGGTAATAAATTCTCGAGAAGCGTTTAAATATTGCAGCAGCCTTAATCGCGACTTCTGTTGTGCTGATTTATTAGCGTCGAATCTAATGTGTGTGCGTTTGCGCAAATAAACACACATAAAATTGTTAGTTGCACTTTGCACGTTGCACTTTTCCCTTCACGCACACACACATTTCCACATGTGCATGTTTTTTTTTTTTTTGTTTTTGTTTCATGGCAGTGTATTGGCGCTTGCATACAACTTTAAAAGTTCTTGGCCATGTTCTTGTAAATTGCCGTTGGCTCTGAGTGCACGTCTAGCGTGATGGCATACACACACACACACACATACCTCTAGTATACAAATACATGCGCGGGACATGTTGTATGTACACATGTAAGCAGGAACAAACATACGTGCTTCTACAGTCACTTTTCAACTTTGCCCTATGCTCGAGACATCGCTTTACACGCGCCCACAAGTTTCGCCCCGCTTGCAGCCGCTTACCATCAAACTCAACACTTACGGTTTATGTTTGTACTAACCTAAAGACATGCAAACACAGACTCATGCACTTAACGTACAACAACCAATCGGCCAACAGCATCAGCAACAACGGCAATAACAGCAATAACAACAACGGCGACTGGAAAGCCCACTCGGCAAAGGACAACGAACGCAGAATGGCAGAATAGCAAAGTGGCAAAAGTTGCAGCGGCGATTGTGGGTGGTGAGTTTTGCGTGTGGGGTGCCGGTAAGTGCCGGCTAGAGCAGGCGGCAACTTCAGCATTTACAACAGCAGCAGCATCATTGGTAGCAGCAATATCAACAACAGAAGCGTCATCAGTACTGTAGAAAAAAAAATGAACAAAAATTAAAAAAAAAACTGAGACATGCACTTGCCTGCGGTTTGGGTGCAAAGCAGGCGTATAAAGGCAAAAACCGCTAAATAGAAGTGCAGCAAGTAAATGCAAGCAAATGTGTGAAAAGTACTTTTATTTTCTTCTTGTATATTTATTTATTTTATTTTCTTTTACATTCCATTTTAACTTTTTTCTTGTTTTTAGATTTCAATTGAAACCAAACTTGGCGTTGTTAGTTGCAAATACGCCACCGATATGGAAAATGTTGTGCGTATGTGCTGTGATGAATTTCAAATGCAAACATTCATAGAAGCTTTCAACGCAAATTGGTTGAGAAGCTGGAAGAAGTTTAGGAAATATAAAAAGATCTGCAGAAATGCATAAATAATCGTATCAATCGGCGCGATACTAAGGAATTGGGGTAGGCGAAAGCATAAAAAATACTATTTGTTTTTTTTTTGTTGTTTTTTGGACAATCAATTAATTTATTTTATAAAATTGATATTACAGGGTTATTATATAATACCTCAACTTATCTGAACTAAAACAGTTTTAAGCAATTTAATAGCCAATTTGTAGGACTCCCTCTTACTACTACGAGGATGACGCTCAATATATTATATGTATATATATACGTATTTTTTTTTTAATGAAAAATAATATTTTGTTTCTTAATTTTTTCAGACAGAATATTAATTTGTTTTATGAAGTTAATATTTCAGCGGTTTTATAAGGCAACCCAAAATATGCCCTCAAAAACTTATTTCAAAGCCTTCAAATGAGCCATTAAAATCTAAGTGTATACTTCGAAACTGCTTATAAAATCCATATACGCCTTGAGGTATGCTTTAAAGTTCATGTATAAATGTACAGAGCATTTAATAGCTATAGCACAAGTTTTCTCAGTTAATTTTATTTTGTTATTTATTTGTGATTATTTTTTTTTAATATACTGCAAGAACCAGATTTTGAACTTTCTGCAAATTAAAACGAATTTCAGAAATAAAATCATCTTCAAAATATCAAACATTTTAATCAAAACTTTTGAAGAAATTTTGAGAATGCAACGGGATATATACATATATATACTATAGTCCAGGTTTAAAGTAATCCAAATATTACTTCGTTTTTTGAGATTTTTTTTCTCGCGCTGAAAAAGTGGAATATAAATTCATTATGAATGCACGACCTGATGTTTACTTTTTTTTACGTACGTTATTATTATAGAACTTTTTTTTAGTTCTAAGCGTCGAATATCAACGTCAACGAATATTTTTTTATTGCAAAATATGTACTAAGACACATTTCATCAGCCAGTTGCTAGCATGCGTGTTTAAAAACATGCTAGAACATATTTTGGGCTGCTGGTAGAATTTTAACTTGTTTACACAAAATTAAAAAAACACACAATTTCGTACCCACTCTTACAACCAGTATTTTATGGTAATAAAGATGAATGCTAAGTTTATTTAAAAATGTAATTATTTAGTTTAATATAATAATAAATTGGGCACTTGCTTCACCAATATTGATTTTTGCAAATTAACGAAATGGCATCCAATAGAAGTTTACCCCACAATTGTCGAAAAAAAGCTAATTATGAACTTTCGGAGTGAAAACATTAGCATCTGGCATTATTTGCTTTCAAAAAGTTGTATCTACATATTTCATTTCAATCAAATTGGGTAATTTTAACCAATATATAATATACAAATTCAGAACTAACCAAAAATAATCTACTTTCTTTCCGCTTAATCAGTGTTTTCGTATTTTAAACAAATTGAAGTACTTTTTTATGAAAAAATGAGAAATATTTCTTTAATGTTTTGTGCTTAAAGGGAAGAATGGCAGCTACAAAGTTTGATCTAATTGCCCCTTTTTTACCATTACATTAAATATTTCTTCGTTTAAAACTACTAATTGCTAAAATTAAAGAAGAAGATAAATAAAAGATAAGCATCAAGGCTCCATTATATACCTATATTGCATTAAATAACTATAGCACTCTGACTCATTGACACATTTTGATAATTTATTTGTTTCCTATTTCATTTTAATAATTTTTTTATGGAATCATACTTAGTTCTCCCACAAAAATCATAAAAACCATATAAATTTCAAACTTCGTACAAACTTAAAAAAAATGAAAAAAAGTTCATCAAAATTTCATACTTTTTAATCAGAACTTTTTTCAAGATATCCGAGTGCGTGCTTTTATTGCCCATTAAATTTTTTGTATAATAAAACTCCAGTCTGAAGTGGTTCTTGCTGATTTTTGATATTTTTTCCCTGACCATGTTATGCATTTCCTCCATATGAAGAATGCACGAAATTTTGCTTAATGCTTTTCTTTTTCTCCACTGGAGCTGATGTCTTTTATTTTTGTATAAATAAATAAATTTTAATATGTGCTAAAAGGCAGGGAAAATTCTAACGTGTGAAGAGCAAGAAGTTCAATTCTACCATGTAATGTATTGTGGATTCTATTAGCAGGGCTGTATATTGTACTGGAAATACACAATTTAACCGAAAGCTGAAAAGTCAATCATATCTCAAAACAGAGATAATTTTTTTGAATACTCATGGGATTCTGCAACATAATCGGTTTCCTAGAAGTCAGCACCTCAGTGAAAATAACTTCCTTCTTTTCCTTGTGAACTCCGCAATATAATAAGGAAAAACCAGCTGACTTCCGAAATTCTAAGACATGCATGGTTTAATTATTACTAAAATAAAACAAGAAGTTGAGGCTATTTTAGATAACAAATATTTTTCTTTCCATAAAAAAAAAACTTGTCCTAAAACTGATGCAGCAACCAATGACATAGAGGATGACGAGAAAAAATGACACCAACACAAAAATTTATGTGTTTGGTAAGACCTTGGACCATACAGCGCAACTTCACTAGCGAAATTTGATACCATTTGTGGAGCAGTAATTGCTTAAGGTAGTCCAACCTTTTGAGTGGGTTAGCACAAGCACTAGTCTCCCTCGTTCACTATTGCATTCAAATCTGGTGAGTTTTATACCCGCTTCATAGCTTTAACAAAGTCCATAAAACTTTCTTTGCACCAGTCGCAAGCTTCTGGGCATATAAACATGACCACTTAAGGAAATCAAAAAATTAGCATAAAAACTCCACACCCAAATTGAAAAATTGTTTGCAGCAACAAAATTTCCGTCAAACTTATTTATACGTTCTACAAAAAATATGAATTGAAGTCTAATTGTGTTGAGCTGCGAGAGTATATCTTTTCTATATCAGACAACTATTCGTCTTTTAAGAAGTCTCACTTAAGAATATAGTTAAGATCTCGATAATATAGTTAAGAACTTCCTATTCGAGACTTACTTCATTCTATTCGTTGATTAGTAAAAAAAAGTATAAAAAATTGGGCTCCGAATTGTTCCAGTTTTAGAGATATTTAATAATTATATTGAAAGCTCGGGAGTAAATTTATAATAAGTAATAAAATATACTTGGTGGCCGCCGTAGCCGAATGGGTTGGTGCGTGATTACCATTCGGAATTCACAGAGAGGTCGTTGGTTCGAATCTCGGTGAAAGCATAATTAATAAAAACATTTTTCTAATAGCCGTCGCCCTTCGGCAGGCATTGGCAAACCTCCGAGTGTATTTCTGCCATGAAAAAGCTTCTCACAAAAATATCTGCCGTTCGGAGTCGGCTTGAAATAGTAGGTCCCTCCATTTGTGGAACAACATCAAGACGCACACCACAAATAGGAGGAGGAGCTTGGCCAAACACCTAACAGAAGTGTACGCGCCAATTATGTATTTATTTTTTTAATAAAATACACTTATAGAAGTTACTAGTTTGTTACTTTTAGTATTATATTTGCCTTGCCTTTGCCTGTGTATTGATTGAGCAACTTTTGGGAATACATTTATTAGTACTTCAGGTGGTATCAGTTATGCAGAGAATTTTATTGCTTGAATTTATAAAATGTAAAACTCATTAATGAACTGAGTTCTATGTACTTCATTTCGTGTTCTAAGTACTTTCGAACAGCATATTTTAAATAGAACAGTTGAGGCGCTAGTAACTTACACAAACACTTTTGATTAAATGTCACTCTTAGGCCAAGTCCAATAAACTTAAAACCAAGAAATACCATAAAGATCTGTAGCTTTGTTAAGTGGGATTGTTTAATACTTTCTCACGCTCAACTTAAAAATTGGCTTGCTAAAATTATTTTCCTAGGAACCGTTATACATAACTGTTAAAAATTAGACTATATAGGAAAGCAGGCCTCTTCTTATCCCGACCACTCTTGTTTGGTTGAGAATATAGCTCTAATATCTGCCAGAAGACTAATTATTACAAATGCATTCGAATTTTTAGAGTGGGACGACTCCAATTGCTTTAACGGTAATTTCTTTGTATGAAATGTGATCGTCACAGTTGTGTCACACGAATATTTTCAAACACTTTCTTAATCTCAATGCAACGGCAACCTATGTTAAATTTCAATTTAATCGGCTCAGTCTTTCTTGTTTCACTTCTTTTGGGACCAAAGGGCCTCTACAAGGCTTTCTCAACTGACTCGGTTCCAGGAAGATATTTTAACAATGTCGCACGTTATATTGACTGCTGTAAGTTTCCGGAGTATTGATCTTCTCCAAGTCTTTTTTGGGCAAGAACGACTTATCTTCCTTTCGGGTTCGATTCTAGTGCCACTCTTGGTATACTGTCAGGCGGCTTTCTTAATCTGTGACCTATCCATTTCCATTTTCTTCTCTTTATTTGACTTCTTATGAGTTCCTCGTTAGTTAAGTTCTAGAGCTCTGTATTTTCTACTTTGCCAAAATATTCTGTATATGATTTTTAGGCATTTGTTGGTGAATACTTGCAATTTATTTATAATTTTATTTGATATTAGCCAAGTGCTACGCCCATACATTAAGATGGATTTTACACAGGCATTGAATAAGCGTACCTCTGATTTTCTGGAGATTTACCATTAATCATGTATGGAACACTGTTTTGACTTTACTCAACCTGGGAATCTTCCTCGGCCCCGCCATTTGTTGTGCATCCGATGTAGCAGAAACAATGAACATATTCCACTGCATGCCTCTCGAGCGCTATCTACTTTCAATTCCGGTAAGAGTGGTTTATTCTCACAGCCTTGGTCTTTGCTTTGATAATCTCTAATCCGCTCATTATACTAAGCCTATCCACGAATTACTGCTCTCATTCCATAGTAACTGCGTTCATGGAATCTTGTGACTCCTCTTTCGCAACTCGCTGAACAATTTTACATCCAATAAAAGTCTCCCAGCCAAGTTTTTCATTGAAATTGTAAAATTATTAAACTCGCTTTTTAATAGCGTTTTCTTGATGTGCTAACAAGTGGGGTTTCTTCCACGTCCAGCACATTCACAACCGCTGAATTACATTAAAAGCATTTTGTGAAGCAACTTCGAACAATAGACCAATCTCACATTGCAATTCTTCTTGGCGACACAATCAAAAAGAGCCCTTCTCATAATCGATACAGCAAAACTTTTAATTACCCAACGAATCAAATACTGATCACTAAATCCATGATAACTAGATTAAATATAGCATTTCACGGGCTTTACTTTTTGTTGTTACTTCTAAATGCAGTTAGTTGCACTGCAGCTTTCTTTACATCAACAGCTTGCAAATTCCGTTTAGCTTAGCTTCATTCGTTTGCTAACTTATTTTCTCTTCCCAACCAGCTAGCCATCCATGAAGTACAGCTCGCCAATTTCGCTGCATGTACAACAGCATCAGACCAGTGTGGTTGCTCGTGATGCAAGAATTTAGTATGACTTTGCAGTCCTACTGACTTTTACATATTGCTGGCTGCTGGCATGTTCATGGCTGGCATGTTCAGGGCAATATACATTTTTCATTGCACCAGCTGCGTGTTCTTATCTTACACACATGCATATTTGTTCGCATGTGTGCGTATGAGTACTTGTATAACTTCGTGGCTTTTGAGGAAGCAACTTTGCATACATTATTCACAAACGCTGATATTTACTGTGTCATGTTATCTAGGAAAAATGATAACAACATCCTGACCCTATACGTATAAGTATGTGAGTCTGTAGAGGTACCAACTCCGACAGTAGCTTTAGCCACGCGGTCTTTCTTTTGTTATGCTGTCTCTCTCTCTTTCTCTCTCTGCATGTTTTTGTTCGTTTTTCCCACTTACTTGCTGTTTGTTAGCTTTGTTAGCGAATTCTTCATTGCGCCAAGTCATCTGCGAGATTGCACTTTGGCTGAGTGGTCGCATTGCCACGTTACCGGTATATGCAAATATTAGCAAAAGTATGTGCGCATATGCGCGCTGTCTATTTTGCATAAAGTGCATAGCAGCAGAAGTGTTGCTGGAGAAATTTAATTCATTTAAGCAAATACAAACAACGAAACTAATTTAAAATAAATTTGATTCTTTCACTTTTTCCTACACTTCTGCTTAGCCGTTTGATAGCTTGGTTGGACGCAAAATTACCCTGAGGCTCCACTTCATAGTGCAACTGCTTTGCTGTAGGCGCAATTTGTGTTTGTGCTTGGTTGATGCCAGAGGGTACAAAGTAATTAGTCGCGTAACCTGCATATAATTACCAAATCCATTCAACACTCAATTTAGAATTGCAAATTTAATTTCTGCCGCAACTGCTGCTTTAGCAAGCGTACAAGTGCTTAATTAAGACTCGCTTCCAGCATAGCTCAGAAATTGGACACAACAATTTATGGATTTTTTTACTTTTTTTCACAAAAGTTGAATTTAAACAGCCAGTATGTTTCCGAATGCAATAATTTGCGGCACACACTCTAAAGCGCAGAGTAAGAAGGCTGCGTTTTGGTACTCAAGCTTCTAATGACGTAGTTCATTTTTTATGGTTACTTTTTCGCACCTCAAGTTGAAAATGCCGTTTTATATTATTGCCCTTGCATGCCATTGTTATATGAAAATATAATTTTGCAAACAAGCTTAGAAAAAAAATTATTATTATATTAATTAAACTGTCCCCCCTTTTTGCACTAAAACGTCATTAGAACTGCTTGCTTGCATAATACAATGACCTTTTTAACCCTCATGCGAACTTCAAAATAATTGCCCTTGTTACCTTCACCGGTCAAATGCTACTCATTAGAATTATTTTAAATTATAATTAGGTAGTCGCTGCGTTTAATTGGTTTGTATAACACTACCGTTCGTGGTGCGTGAACAATAGGGAAATAACAGAAAAAGTTTTCAACGGTCGCCGCATTGCAGGCATTGCCAAACCGCCGAGTGCATTTCTGCCACGAAAAAGCTCCTCATAAAAAATATTTGCCGTTTGAGGGAGGCGTAAAATTGTAGGTTTTTCCATCGGTGGAAAAAAATATCAAGGCGCACACTACAATGTGCAAGGGAAGCTCCAACCCATATTAATAATTATATGCATATGCGTATTTAAAGGGTATTTTTTTAGTTTCCTGGGAAGTACCGACACCGATAACTATGGTTTGACAGATCAAAATATATTAACATTTCTATTCAGTAAGGTTTGGCAAGTCATCATTAATCGTTTCACGCCAGAACAACGCTTCCAAATTGTCGAAATTTACTTAAAAATAAATAAATCTGTTCGCGAAGCTCGTAGAGCCCCGCACAATGGGGATTTTTTGACAAATTTTGTTCACAAATCCTAGAGCAGGCAATTATTGATCGCTTTTAATAATTTTTTTCTTCAAATGCTCGCAAATGATTTTGGAAGAGATTCTCTAGACCCGAATTCAACTTTTTTTTTTATCATATCAAAACACACCCTTGAATAGGTGTATCTTTATGAAAAATTCGGAAAAACTTTGAAAATAAAAAATTGCATGTACCCAAATTTGGTTTGGCATTTTTTATTGTAGCTCCAATTAATGGTCACACAACCCGGCAGGTATGCAAATTTCCAGCCCCCTTAAGAGGTGAAATCATCCCTTCACTATATAGAAAACATAAAAAGTAATTTTTTTCAAGGCAAAAACTAGAATATTTACCGGAAAAATTAAAAAAAAAAAATTATACGTACATTTTTGGATTGCTGAGTCCAAGCTCAGTGTCAGTTTGTCCTTGCGTTGTCAAATTGAAGGTCAGTTTAAGGCCAGACACAGTATATTCACCGGAAAATTTTCAAAAAATTGAAATATACGTTTTTGGAGTTGTTGAGTCCGAATTCGTTATCCATTTGCCCTTTCAAATTACTGAATTAGGGTGGAACTGCTTTTAAACACGAAATTCAATTAAATGTTTGGACAAAATTCACATTTTCTTTTAAAAATCGAATGTGCTAAAAAGAATCTGTGACAACAATTCTTCATGTTTGCCTATTCCGCGGTCAGACTCCCATCTTAGAGGTTGAAATTAATTCCTTAGTGACTAAGAAATATTAAATGTTTGCATTATGGTTTCAAAAATAAAAAAATAAAAATAATTTAAGTTTGCTTGAAGAAGAATGCGCTTTACAAATACAATAATTAAAGTGAAAGTTATATAATTTACATACATTAATACAATTTATAAATTAAGTTCTTCTTCTTTCATAGCGTTACAACGCGTGGTGCGTTAAAGCTTTCTTCAAAATGCTCCCCCAAAGCGGTCTATCTTGAGCTGTTGTAGTTACGTATTCCCAGCTTCTTAAGATCGTGTTCCACTGCGTCTATCCAACGATTTCTCGGTTATATATACATAAAAAAGTTATATTAATAAATTAAGTGCCTTCTTATTCATCGAAAATTTTTTTTTTTGTGGAACGTTTGTCTTAACGTAGCAAGATATGGATCGGAGGAAACCACTAATTTGTTTATTAAGTCCACATTAATCACTGTTCTGCTGCATTAACGAGTATTAGATTCTCGAAACTTCTTCACATCTTTATTTTGTGACCCTTGCGCTTCTTCTGTAAAGATGTCTATTGGGGTTACTCCGAAATGTTCAACTACTGCAGCTCCATGGAAAAGAATTTTGTATACTTAGGCATTCATGTAAAACGAGTCATATAATTGAATACAGAGTGCATACTTTTGGCTTGTAAAATTCACTGAATAGGAGCTGGAAATTTACGAACTTGCCGAGATGTACTATATTACCGTCGATTAGAACTACAATAAGAAAATGGCCAACCGAATTTACATACATAGGATTTTGCTTTATTTTTAAAGTTATTCAACAGTGTATTTTGATATATAATAAATACAAAAAAAATCGAAACTCGGGCCTATATAATCTCTTCCAAAATCATGTATGAAAAATTGGATGCTGTATCCATTTTTGAAAAAAAATTTGACAAAAAATCCCCACATTGCACCGGCGGCCTTCTTTCAAAATGAGGAAGGAGATGCCGTTACAGTGAATGGCGAACACTATCAAGCCATGCTCACTGATTTTTTGTTTCCAAAAATTAATAAGCTTAACGTTTGGTTCGAATAATACGGCGCCACTTGCCATTCAGCGCGCTTAAAAATCGATTTGTTGTAATATTCAAGCCACTATTGACGCTATACGGCCAGATTTGTTGGAAAAAGTAGTCAAAAATTGGAAAAAAATAAATGCCATAAAATTATCCACCATATTATAATAAAACCACCCTATGCATGTATATGTATAGGAGACTTCAAAAGGCGGGTGCTTATGTGTTTGGAAGAAATGCATGATACCCTCAACTAAAAAGATTCTGTCTGTTGAATCATTTCACACTTACACTCTATTACACAAAAATTTCATAAGTTGTAAGTCTGCATACCCAAATATACATATAAATATGTATAATCGGCGCTTACACCCTGTTTGGGTGTTTAGCCGAGCTCCTCCACCTTTTTGTGGTGTGCGTCTTGTGACGGCAGATATATTTTATGACGAGCTTTTTCAGGGCAGAAATAACATCAGAATTTTGCCATTGTCTGCCAAGGGACGGCCGCAATTAGAAATAACTTTTTCTTCAATACACAAATACTTTCTAAAATTTCTGATTAAAGTTGGAAATTTCGATAAAGTACTCATTTATGTATTAATTTTTCTGAATTTAGTATAATACTTAGAACAATTTTTGTTAAAAAATTAACTATATTTTTATTAAAAAATAGCTTGAGTTAAGCTGAACAAATTAATGTAAGAATTTATAATCACAAAAGTGCGCGATTTTTATTTGTTTTTTGATCGGTGTATATGTTTCTGATATATATTTTCGTCTTTTTGTTTTTTTTTTTGACTAATATTGGTACTACAGGCTTTGGAAAATTTATGCATGGAATAAATAAGGCCTACTTTTACCTAAACAAATAAGTTAACAAGAAAAACTGCAAATCCAAATACCTTTCAAGCAAAGAACTCTGCACCTACTACAAATGTCTGCTTGGTGTGGTTTTTGGGCTGACGGAATCATCCGACCGTAATTCTTCGAATATATGAAACGAGATATCCATCACGAGATTTTTCGACACACCTTTGTGTTCTGAATTAGATGACATATGCTTTGACATAATGTGGTTTCAACAGAGCGGTGCCACCTGTTACGTAGCGCGTCAAAGAATTGTTCGAATGCGAGCGAAGAATGCATTAATTCACGAAACCACGAAGTTCAATGGCACGAAGGTTTTGGCACTTGACAACCAGGGACTGTTTTCTCTGAAGCTAAGTGAAAAATATGGTCTACACTAATAAGCCCGAGACGACTCTAGTTAAAGAACGAAATTGTAGGTGTTACAAATGATAAACAGCTCGAACTATGCAAAAAACCACAAAAACTTTGGAGGCGACAAATTGCGAGAGCAGTTGTGGCGGATATTTCATACATAAATGCTACTGGTTAAATTAAATATGATGAAATAAAAACAATCACTTCGACAAATTTGGTTGTTTCGTTTATAAAAGAACCACGAATTCCTTATGGGATAGGATTAGTTGAATTAGTTGGTATTTATTTGTAAAAGCCCCAAAAAGTTGGCTTAGTAAGTTCGCCTCATAGCTTATATTAACCAGAATTTTCACACCGAAAGATAATCAAAAGGAAAATGTATATGAATTTTTGTCATTATGCTCTATTCTTAGCTCATACATCCTGAAATTATTGTAATCGTTTCACCAACTTGCAACTTACAACGTGGTAGTACTCTTTTAATAACTACGTATGATATGATTTTTCGATCAACAAATCACTCTTACGATCGCTTTATGATTGATTGATAACTAAAGCTGGTCCAACAGCTCAGTAAAATAACGGTATATCATATCATCTTATCAAACGATGCAGAAAATAGATATGTAACGACACTTTTTTGACAGCATATAAGCATTTATTTTGTTGTTGTATTTTTGTTTTTTGTTTTTGCTCTTTCTTGCTTTGGTGGATTTAAAAAGTTAACCCTTACCAAGTACTGATTCTTATGTTATTATTATTATTATTAGAAGGCCACTACGCACTGCGACCAGAGCTGATCTATTGTGAAAAGCCTATTTTGTAACCCTAGAGATTTAGGCTTTTTAAAAATTTTAGCACAATTTTGGGTTTGTTGTTCCAAAGATTGCATGGAGATACCACGATACCACCAAGGTGATGAAGTCTTTGTCTGCCCAACGCAGGACATTCACAAAGCACATGTTCTGAGCTTTCTATGTCCATTTCGCAAAAGCGGCAGACATTAGTCTCAGATAGACCAATATTATTTAGATGATACCTCAGGCTGCAGTGGCCTGTAAGATATCCTGTTAAAAGACGCAGATCTACTCTGTTTAGTGAGAGAAGTTTGTCAGATATTCCTTTGTTGTGACTTAGGAATAGTTTGGCTTGACGCTGACCGGCACAGTTTAGCCAGTGTGCGGCAAGTTTTCTTTCTTCCCATTTTCTAAGGAACTCATTAATGTGGCCTTTTGTGAGTCCACAGAAAGGCTGTTTTGCAAGGTCATCAGCCATTTCATTTCCCTCATGTCCTTCATGTCCCGGAATCCAGCATAGTGTTACTATGTTGAGGTTCCCTAACGTGTTGAGAAGGTTTAGGCAATCATTTACCAATTAAGAGGTGATAGTTGTTGAAAGAAGGGCTTTTAGAGCCGCTTGGCTATCTGAAAGTATGTAGATGTGAGTACCTCTCATTTTTCTGCTAAGGCATTCTCTCACACATATTTCAATGGCATGTATTTCTTCCTGGAATATTGTTGGGTAGAATCCCATCGGAATCGGATTTTTGAATTTAGGCCCATTGATTCCTGGCCCTGTTCTACCATTTTCCAATTTGGACCCATCAGTAAACCATAGCTGGGAGCCAGGTTTGAAAGTGATAGAGTTAGTTCTCCAGTCTGTTCGTTCATTAATTATAACTTGGAAGTTCCTGGAGAGTATTGGTTTGGGTGATAGTATATCATCCCTATGAAGAATGGGAATATGTAGGAAGTCTTCCAAGATCTTTAAATGTCCTTTCATATCACCACTTTTAAGTTCATCTTACTCACTCGAGCGAGCTTCCCTTTCAATTAGAATTGGAAGCGGTGGTATGTTCAGGAGCACACCCAATGCATCCGTGGGGCATGTTTTCATAGCCCCTGTAATACCAACACATATCAGGCGATGCAGTTTGTTTAATTCGTTTGCTGCCTTTCTTTGCTTGACCTTGGGCCACCATGCTAAGGATGCATAAGTGACTATGGGTTTCACAACTGTGGTGAATGTCCAGAAGGTCATTCTAGGGTTTAGTCCCCATGTCTTACCAAAAAGCCTTGTACAGGCAAAGAATGCCCTTGTGGCTTTTGAAGTAACTCTCTCAACATGGGAATTCCACGTAAGCATTTTGTCAAGACTGACGTCAAGATAGTTCGCTTCTGTCGAGAGTTGAAGTATTGTTCCATTAAGGGTCGGACATTTGAGATTTATGTTCCTTCTCCTAGTAAACGGTACAAGTGTTGTTTTGGATGGGTTAATGGAGAGCCCTTTTTCCGTGCACCATTTGTTTATTATTGTAAGGGCTTGCTGCATACGATCCGAAATGGTTTCCTCATGCCATCCTAATACATAAACTACTAGGTCATCAGCGTAACCCTGAGTATGAAATCCTAGGTTAGTTAATGAAATAATTTTGCAAAGCTCTCCAAACGCCCTGCAAATAACGTGATTACCTTAGTATGCAAAATATTTTCTTGACAAACTGTATTTAAAGATTTCTTCGCGAATTATTTTTCCTTTAAACTTCATATACCTTTGGATAAATAGATATATTTGTATATGTGTGTGCGTGCATTGTGATAACTCGAAGTTCTTATAAATCCTTCACTTAATAATAATTACTATTCAATGCCATGAGTAAATTCATGACTTAAAATCTATTAAAAATTCAAATGATCAATCGAATTCGCAAAAATCGCTTTAATTTTACGTAGCTCAAAAAATATTTCTCTCATTGCAAACAAAAAAAATCTATAGACCGGCCACTTCGTACTGCATATCTTTTGTTGCCGCTCCAAATTGTTTTACCAACATTTTCGTCTTTGTTTTCACTTTATTTTTTTTATTTTAGGTCGCCTTTGCGCTTTTCAATATTCATTTCTTATTTCATGACTATTTTTCTTTTACATTCGCTTGTTCGTCAGTTTTTACCACTTCGTGCATACAAAATTCCCTCGCTTTACGTTTTTGCTAAACGCAAATACATACATACATACATACATACGATTATATACGCACACACCCACTAACTTTTTATTTTTGCACTTTATTTTCGCACATTTTTGCAGCAATCATTTCCCGTAATTGTTTGGCGTTCACGATTTGCTTTGCACCCAATCGACCCATAAACCCAGTTATAAGCATTACAAGCCGTATTTCACAGCAAAAGTAACAACAACTGTGCGAAGAGTGAACACTGCACATACATATATATCTGCATACATATGCATAGATAACTGCAACTTTTACTGCAGGCAACAAAAATTTAACAATTTCTTAACTAGAACAACAACAAAAAGTGCGAGCAAAAAAACGCAAAGTTAAAAGCAGAGGCCTATCAGTATCGACAAGCTCCATGAAATTGCAAGCATTTGCGTATACATATACATATAAATATATACATATGTATGATTGTATGATGTATATATACAGCGGCATATAATTACAAAAACACTAACACAATTACAAAATAAAAATGCCTGAACCACAAACCGGCAACCGGCAAGCGTCAGCCAAACAACCGGCGGGTTTTCGTTACCGCATTTTGCACCAACGCCAGCACCAGCACCACCGTCAAATCTCCATGCGTTCCACCATCCACAACCCAAATTGGGAAAGACCTCTTTGACAACAAATATCTACATAATATGTAACAGAAATTAAGCGGGTGTGGCTGCACACTTGTCAATGGGCCAATGGGAGAATGTAGGTGTGTGTGTGTGTGTGGTGGTATTGTTTTAAATCAGTGTTGCCAATATAACCTAATTCGGCGTGATATGATACCAGTGCAGTCGGCGCTGCATGTAACAACAACACTTGACAGTGCAGCGTTGGGGTCGACGAGTTGCCGTAGCAGCTACAGCAACAACACCAGCTGTAGTGAGTTAACGAGTTAGCGGTCTAATAGCAATCGAAAGCTTATAGGGATGTAGCCAGCATAGGCGGCGGAGGTGCTCGGGCAACAGACATGCTAACGGTTGAACGAATTTGTGCGAAAAGCGAACGAGTGCACACAATTGAGGTCATCGTGCCCGGCTTGCCTAGCAGCCATCGCCCGCCCTTCTTGCGCCCCGCCACTGGGAACTAACTACTGCTTGACTGCCTGACTGCCTGACTACTGACATGGAGCAAATGGCAAAAAGCTAACTTCCGTTTCAGTGGTGTGTTGCGTGCGAAGGAGAATGGGAATTGGCGAGGCTGTGGTGAACGGGAATGCCGGTTTTATTTGTGCCTCCAACTTAGCTTCTCCTACATATACCTACACTTACATGTATAGGTGTGACTGTGTATGTCGGTGCGCTAGCGGATGAATTGTTGGTTATAGGAACAGTTGGCACTACAAACCGCTGTAAACTCGAGCAATTGTAACTGCAAATGCCACTTGAGTGCTGCAAATATGCATTGTTAGTGGCGTAAGTACGAGTGCAAAGCGCATAACTGAGAGTAGATATTTTAATATGTGTATGTGTGCGGGTATGTGGGTTGTAGGCGGACAGGGGTGGCCCAGCACAACGTAATTTATATCTGCATGTCATTTGGAGTCGTACAGCATTGCTTTGTGCATGCATTTGTGTGAGTCATTTCGTGTGCTTATATGCAAATTCATAAAATAATGCTTTGTAGATTAAGCGGATGCGACCGTTAGGTGAGCAAATGTTACACAAATTGTTCACAGAGGGAAGTCGAAAGAGGGTGTCGAGTAAATTTAACGAAAATTCAACTTTCGTGGCCTAATTTTTGTGCACAATCAGAAGTTGCCCATTAAGTTATTTTGATATCGACTTTTGCGGGTTGAATCTTGAATTTTGTACTACAAGGATTTAAATTTCTCAGCAAGTGATTTCAGTTCTATTGAGAAGAACACGCGAGAGCATTTTTGAATTTTAAAATTGTTGCCCAAGATCAGAGAATTTTGATTAAGCGGTTATTTGTAAGCTTGATTGTTAGCTGTTATAATATGTATTTTAATTTGCAATTCAATTAATAATGAAAAAAGAAAACAGTTAACTCAAGAGAAGTGAGCAAGGCAAACGGTAAAGTTTTCCTCCTATAAAAATACCAATTAAATACCTATATAGACTATAGTGGCCGCCATAGCCGAATGGGTTGGTGCATAGCTACCATGGTGCATAACTATCATATTTAACTTTACGCGGCAGGCTTACCAGTTTTTACTAGAACAGAGTAGCCAGATTTGCTGATGATACATGTATGCTGATGATATAGGTATGCTGTTGGCGGCAACGAGCACGATTTAAACAGCAAATTACAAGCATCAGTAGGTGAATTTATAACGTGAAATAAAACCTGGAATATTAAACTAAACGAGAGCAAATCTTTATACGTTGACTTCACAAGCAAGAATTTTACTTATATATACTCAGGGTGAAAATATCCGCCATTACAGGTGTCTGCAGTACAGGGTCTAGCCCTCGAAGTTTAACCAATTTAAAAGGTCATAAATTTAGTTTGGAAAATTACTTTTATTAAATTGAAGTTAAAAATGTGTGAAAATAATACAAAATTAAAAACGAATTTGCTTTTGCTCGATATGGCCACCTTTAGCCTTGACTATGGCCTTGAGACGGTCTAGAAACGAATCACAAGCTGCCCGAATGTGACTTGCAGGTATTTTGGCCCACTCGCGGGCAAAGGCTTTTTTAGATGCTTATTTCGTATCTTGCTCTCCAAAATGGATTTATATATATATATATATAATTGGCGCGTACACCCTTTTTAGGGTATTTGGCCGAGCTCCTCCTCCTATTTGTGGTGTGCGTCTTAATGTTGTTCCACAAATGGAGGGACCTACAGTTTCAAGCCGACTACGAACGGCAGATATTTTTATGAGGAGCTTTTTCATGGCAGAAATACACTCGGAGGTTTGCCATTGCCTGCCGAGGGGCGACCGCTATTAGAAAAATGTTTTTCTTAAATTTGGTGTTTCATCGAGATTCGAACCTACGTTCTCTCTGTAAATTCCGAATGATAGTCAAGCACCAACGCATTCGGCTACGGCGGCCGCCAAAAATGGATTTACGTCTGGTGAATTTAAAAGCTATTGTGTAGACGTTATGAAGTTCGGAACGTTGTTTTTAATATTTAACATATTTCAGTCTTAATGAAAACGATTGGAGAGCGGCTATCTACAGTTACAGCTTCCCAAACCATTACTTGTGATGGGTGTTGCCTCCTGGTGGCAAATCGGTGACTCGAATTCTGGTATGAACGGTCTGTCAAACAAAGTCTTTCGTTTTGGGAGTTTAGGAATTGCTCAATTCAGTCAGAAAACACAATGTTCGGAAATTTACCGTTTTCGGCCAAGCGAAGCAACCCCTTCGGTCTCTCAAATCCAACTTGTTGCCGTGAAATCATGCGAATTTTAGATCTTATAGGCTTGACTTTGAGATAATTTTTTTGTATGCCGCGGATGTTACGGTCAGATATTTTCAGTCCTTTTCCCATTTGATTGGCACTTCGCTGAACTGTCATTTAGCTCAAGCCGTCTGAAGTTGGTACAATTCGAATGCCTCACCCTTTAATACTGCTAAATACTTGGGAATGATATTGTATGCGAAGCTAAAATAGAAAGAACGTGTCAAAATAAAAGCTATCGAAATTGACATAAAATCAAAAAATTTTAAAAAGTATCATCAACTTTCACTTAAGCCAATCACTTATTTACAGTCGAGTTCTAAAGGCTCATGGCTTGTACCATTGCTTCAAATATCGAAATCATACAACGCCAACAAAATCTGTTACCCAGAGGCATGCACCGATCTGCACAATGATGTGTCGGTTCAAAAGGTAGCCGGATTGAAAAAAGGCTGGAAGAGCACATATACCCGGAACCTTCTGCACTTAGAGAAGCAACGTACCCAAGAAGACTACGAAAAACCAAGCCTCGAGACTTAGTGGCCAATGCATTCTAGTTATTGTATTGTTTGTATGTTATCAATTAATTATAAAAATATATAATAACCTAGCTGTGCTAGGTGTAAAACTATGAAATCTTAAGCTATTTCTTTGTTACATTTTAATAGAAAAAAATCATCTCAGCGCATTCAATACGCATCTTTGGGCGCACATACCTTGCGAAGGAATCATAGGTTTGCTGAAAACGTTGGTAATATTAATTTTTCTATATTGAACAAAGTGAAAAAAAAATTTGCCATTGATGTGGTCGTTAGATTGCATCATACAATCTCATCAAGTGAGTTTATCATGTGCTTGAAATATTTCATAAAAAATATATTTAGTGGTTTGATATCGATGGATATTGATCGGAAATTTATTATTTAGCAGGAATTACCCTAAATAAAAGCTACATGGCTCATATGGTAAGATCGCATGGTTCGGTCGCATGCTGAGATCGTACGATGAGATCACACGATGGGATCAAATAATCAGATCAAACGTTGATTTCAATACAGTCTTTCAAACAAATCTTTCTTATTTAATGCCACAAAATATCGTTTTGCTAGTGTCGCAGTGTTGTTAGTAAGTTCTCGCATGTCATTATAATTCTACTTTAATTTTTCACCAAAAATAGCTGATAGTTAACATTCCTTCTATTCCAGTTTCCATGTAAAAGGCACCATTGAAATTGCACAGAGCGTACTGCCATATCCTATAGACGTTCATTAAAATTACTGGCATACATTGTTAGCAGCATTGTTGTTAGCCCAACATTGTATGATGAGCAACTAACAACTTGTGCAAGTGTAACACGAATCACCACTTGTCTGCATAATGCTTTAATTACCATCTTTGCTAGCTTTCTGTCCATCGCTGTTACGCTTACACATTTCTATAGTCGGCCAGCGGCATATTCGTAATATTCGCTTGCCATTAAGCTTCTCCACTGACATAGTTAGTGACGCCATCATTCGCCTTTGGTATTGCTGATGTTGCGCTACCTTGTCCGTTCCATTGTCCATTCTTGTTGTTGGCGCCGGAATGCTTTTTATGGCATCGAATGAAATTGAATTAATTATTGGTGTTTAATTGATTGAACGAAATTGTTCGTTTTCTGCCATTTTGCCGGTTAATAGAGCAGAAGCGACTATTGTGGGCGTGCGCTCTTGCTGTCGCCATTGCTGCTGCTGCTCTGCTGTGCCGATGAGGTGGATGATTATGTTGCTGTTGAACTTACTGCTATGTTGTAGATTGATTGAAATTTCAATTTTATGGAATTGCCAGGAGCGAAAGTGATGACCGTCGCTGTAATGGAATTCAATTTTAAATAATCAATTAATTATATGTAAACATAGGCGGGCGCCGTAGAGGAGTAATTTGTGCGGCACTGCCATTCGATTGATTAGGGGAGTGATAAATTTGAAACATACAGGGTTAATGGGAAATTCATTCTTCATACTTAAGGGCATTATTGTTTAAGTCACTTTCGATCAATTTGATCATACGAGATGATGCCCAAGTCTCAACCGCTTTCGAGATACGCTATTTTAAAGATTATTTGAAACACTATTTTCTTGTTTGTGTGTAAGCCCACATTTTTAAATTTTTTAGCTAAGGCGTAAAAAAATTTTGGGCCAAACCCTGACAGTTAAAAATTGGTACCTGATAAAATATTATATCCACTTACGATTTTTCACTACGTGTTTTCTACTGCACAATATCAAAAAACAAAAAATGTTTACGGAAACTATTCTACAAATTAACATTCAAATTAGTATGCCCTTTAAACTTTCCAAAATGGTATAATATTTTAAGAATAACATAACTGAATGAACTCAGAAAGTAGTCCAACATATGGGGGTCGTTTTAAAAGTCCGTACAAAAATAAAAACCACTGGATTGTTTGGGGTAAACTTTTCTTTATTTTTCGACATTGTCTCCTTTTGCGCTTATACACTTCGTCCATCGCTATACTAGTTTGTTGATCCCTTTCCAATAATAGGACTTGTGCTAGTCTGAAAAATTGTCATTCGTTTCTTAAATCAACTCCTGATTTGAATAAAATATTTTTCTCACCAGCCATTTCTTCAAATTGGGAACAAATAGTTTTCCAAAAGATCCGAGGGTGCAACTCTAGAGAACAGGGGGCGTGTAAATTTTGTGACCATTACTGCTGAGGCGTGATCTGGTGCGTTGTCGACATCCCCGATTGAATACCAAACACAAAGAAATATACCGATCTGTCTGAGGTTGGACATGTGTTCTTGCTAGAAGAGATGCCACTAACTTAACACAACCTCAATATGAGCCAGTAATGCCATCTCTTGAACTTTTCACGGACTTTTCAAACAACCCTTATAACAAAACATTGATTCCAAACTGTTAGTGTTTAATCTGAGTACTTGTCATAATTGGAACAATCGAAAAAGGTCGAGTAAAAATTTTTTTGCAGTCGGAAGACCGTCTTTCTGTGTGCTCATGTCGTTCTATTTTTCTATAGCCTACTTATGCAATGCATGAGAGATAGAGGTAGCCTGTTTCTTCTTCTGGCTGCGTAAATTGGCTCTTAGACTGGATTCTAATCTACGCTTGTGGGCATGGCAAAGTATACTGATGAGGAATACGCTAGCATTCTAAGAATTACATATTGACGCTAAGCCCTGTATGCAATTGGGTACAAATTTATCACCTACGTTTTCAATGGAATTTTAAGAACTGAGTGTTTTCCTATGCAATGTAGAGTAGCCCAAATTATCCTCATATCAAAGCCAAGTATATCTCCAGATATGGTTTACTCCTATCAGCCAATCAGTCTACAGCCTGCGTTATCAAAAGCTTTTGAAAAACGATTATTAAAAAAGCTAAAGCCGATTATTCCACAGAGGAAACTAATTTCCATTCGTATGTTTCATCAACACCATTCGACCATTGAGCAGGTCCATTCCGTCTTTAACTTCGCCAGAAGTTAATCTGCGCTAGAAAAGAGTGAATACCCCGCGGCTGTCTTTCTAGGCATTTGATAAAGTCTGGCAAGTAGGCCTATTCTACAAGCTCAAATTGAATAAGCCTTTCTGCTATTACAAGGTAATTAAGAAATGCCTGGAGCGTAGACACTTACTTATGAAAATTAACAATAAAGTTACTAGCCTTCACGAAATTTAAGCAGGTGTGCCTTAAGGTAGTGTTTTGGGACCAGTCCTATACAGTTTATTTACTGCCGATCTGCCCTTGGTGAAAGGTACACACATAGCTACATATGCGGGCGATACGGTTGTGATCTTGCTCTATTGCTTAATCTCTACTGCGCAGCTTCGACAAAGTTAGTACTTGCTCGAACAAAAATCAGTATAGATTACTTGCACACTCCGCAAATACTGATGTCCTCCAGGAATTTTTCTCAAAAACCTCAAAATGATCGGACAAAATAACTGGACATTCGATTCTATGAAGGCCATATTTCATATATATTCTTGACGCTTACAGGGTCCCAGTGGTTAAGAGTTTGCAAAAAATTGTTTTTTTTTTTTTGATATTTCGAAAGTATGAGCTTTTAAGAATTCCCAGTATTTTCTATTCTACAGCCATTTTGACAGTTAGAGTCAGATTCGTCACACGGCAGCATCAACGGTCGCATTTAAATGGTCAAAACTTTAAACTCAATTATCTCAAAACTACTTTTTTCGATCTGGTGTTTTGAAATTCACTATTCAACCGAATTGTCAGAAATTTTGGCCCGAACTCATATTATATTATTATTTCAATTATTTCGTATTTTTTTGATTAAAAAACTGAAAAAACCCAATGTTTAGAGTGTGAAATTCAAAACCGCGCCATTTTGTCATTTTTTTTTTTCATCCTAGTACGGGACATAGCTTCAGTCATACTGATTTGTAATTTTTTTCGTTCTTGTGCTTCAGATAAATGGAAATGCCAAAACGGACAAGACCGTCCAAGTCTAATTTTTCGGAAGGGTCAACTTCAGCGCCATTCTTTAAATTATTAAAATAAAAAAAAAAACAATTTTCATTTTTGTATTTAAAATAAGATAAGTAAAAAGCTTATAAAATTTAAATATAGGTTCTCATTCTTTTATTGCATAAACAAGTTCCTGGAAATACCCTGAATTTTCGAGCTATAGGCCACCGGGACCACTTAAGCAACTGGGTTTAAAACTTCGCTCACTTTACAGGCTACTTTGCATTATCAGTGGATAACAAAGTTTCGATCTACAGATCTATTCTTAAGCGACCCAAAACTTCTACCGGCGATAAATTTTTAGAAGCAGAAATACGACTATTTTAATTTTGGTGAACAAGTTAGCTCGTAACGTAATTCATGTATTTTTCCACTGCAATTACGGATTACAAGTGAGATCGCCAAATACCCCTTTCAAGTTGTCAAACAATCCCGTTTGCTATCAATAGAAAAGCATTTTCTATTTTAACTATTTATGCGAATATAATTAGTAGGTGGACTCTTCACCATTGATCTGCATGCAACCACTAAATAATTAGGTAGTAATATCATCCAGCTCCATTATAACGATAGTGCGCCGTAGTAAAGAGTTTAGTCCCCCATCCTTACGTCTGCATATATATGTAAGTATATGTATAAACACATCCTTCAAGGTATTACATATTTTTGAATAGAAAAGCTGCTCACGTACATACAAATTTATTTGAACTTTGTAAATTTCTTGCAATAAATCCGCCAAACAGAAGATACGAACCATTTATTTATATTCCTTGTTGAAGGAAAACTTTATACCCATATGCTGCTAACCTATATCTGAACTCTATCTTTATACGACAACTGCAGTCTGCATACGCTTACCGAACACACATATGCACCCCTTCTCATTTAGTCGACACTTAAGCGCCCTAAAGCAGACCACGAAAAATCAATACTATTGAACTTTAAATTAAGTTTGCACTTAACGACCTGACCGCAAATAGATATACGTGCATATGTATGTCTGCATGCATACATGTATAAGTTTACATAATAGTGGAGCACACACACATGCAGAACACCTCATTGTACGCGAGTATGTGACTCTACAAGTACATGTGATTTGTCCATATGTTAAAAACATTCATAATTCAAAGAACTTTTCTACTTTTACGCCAACATTAAAATGGCGCTGTCGCTTTCGCTGGCGTTGCTGTTACCGCTGTTGCCATTGCCGCCACAACTAACGTCACTTTTTCCAACGCCATTGCTTTTATCGTCATATATTGTGCATTTGTTTGTGTTGGAGTGCCACAGTTGCTCCAAGTTTTCCTGTGCGCACGTACTTACACACCGCATACGTATGCATGTATGTATGTGCGTGTGTGTAGGTATGTACCTAAATTGTATTTGGGTCAAATGGGGTGCATTTATTCCGAATGCATTTTCGTAATTTCGGTGTTACTGGGTCACTGCAGACAACACAGCTGCAGTGGGCCGCAATAGCAACAGTAGCTGTAACAGCAACAACAACAAATGCAACATATGCATGGCACATAGACGACATGAGTAATACAGCTCCACAAAGCTATAACTCACTTATATTTTCTGCTAGTTTCATGTTGTTGTTGTTATTGTTGGCTCTGCAGTTGCAGTTGCAGTTGCTGTTGCTTTTCCTGCCATAACAATAAATACAAATGCGGTTACAACGGTAAAGTGTAACACATACAAAAACGCCAAAAACAACGACAACTGCAGCAAAAGATAAACAATGCAATAAAGTAAAAGAATATTAACCAAAAGGGAGTGACATATGTTTGCATATGTATGCACACACACACATATATAAATGCCCTTTCATATACATATACACATGTAAGCATGTCGATATGTAAATAAAGCATAAGTGCATAGTTGAGTAAATAGGCTGGCAGCGTTGGTTTGGCAGTCTGATGGAAAAGTGAAATCGGAATTAAGGACAGACGACAACGGAGTGCAAAGTAGCGACACCGAAAGGTAATAGGGCAGCAATTGTAAAAAGGAAAATCAAGCAAACACAATTGCAAAACGTGCATACGTACATATATGCATATCTGGATGTGTGTGCAAATATATTTGAGGCATATACTCGTATTGCTGTTCAAATTGGTTCAATGCATTTTACGACTATATCTGTACGTTGCGGGTAAGAATTCCCAAACTGGGTGGCCATTGTCCAGCGACGCGCAGCTTATTCTGTGTTGGTCGTTTGCAGTGCGCTCAGAGAAACCAAAATAAGCAGTGCAGTACATAAAAACCATACTCACTTATATGCACATATAAATGGACTGCAGTAGGTCGTGATAGGTTTTTGATGCCTTATACGGGTGCCTATTCACACACGTA